>VZQC01006227.1:2738893-2775273 GCA_009823505.1 Rhizomys pruinosus | reverse complement strand
AAAAAAAAAAAAAAGAAGAAAAAAATTTATCAGAACAAGTTTGTTTTGTTCAAGGCCTGTAAATCTTCCTAGAAATCCATCTATCTTGTTTCCAAAATGCTGAAATCAAAAGGATGTTACCTAAAATCAAAATTTAAAGGGCATGATTTAGATGCCATGTGCTCAATGTGGCAGCTGGTATGCATGCACAGCAGGCAGGCTTATGGCACCAGGCCAGAGCTCAGACCACGTGTGATCAAGAATTCTGTGAGAAGAGATTTTTAAGGTGAAACACATTTTAAAAAGAGCAAGATAAAATTAAATCAACCAATTAATTTTAACTGTGCACATATATTTATTCAAAGGATATCTAGGGTACTCAGGGGTTAAGTAAAAATATTACACTTTAAGTTAAGCATGCTGAAATGGATTTGAATTACTGTTAGCTAAATCCCAACCTTGGATCTACAAATAGCTGGCAGGTTTTAGGTAAGAAGAGTTAGATTTAGAGAAAACCCACAAGAAGACAAGAGAGCAACACACTTCTATCCAAAAATAGATTTTGTATACAAAATTTAAGAGAAAAATGGCCAAGGCTTGAAATTATCTGGAAGAGGATGCTCTTGGAAGAGGGTGGTTCCCGTGAAAGGCCTTAATTTGCAACAGAAAGAAGTGGGGTCAGGTGGAGGAGAGCTACCAGGAGAAAATTTACATATGAACAAGTTAAGGTTGGAACCGAACTTCAGGAGCCTGAGGAGTCAGTTCCTCACAGCAGGAGATGAAGTCTTTCTTTGGGGGGATGGAATTTAAAACCAGAAAGTTTTTCAGACCTGTAGCATTATGAAAAATGGTTTCAAGGCCAAGCATAGCTGCTAAGCCTTAATATTAAATTCAGCCTTGAGGTCACTGGCTTTTTTAGCCTGCAGAAGTGACCATACCAGGAGGCACATGCCTGGAAGGCTTTGGATGCTCCCTCTGAACCAGATCAGAGCCAGGCTGTTCTCCTCCACATGTACAAAGCCACAAGCCCTCAGACCACTGTCCCATCCACCAAAACCAGCAGGAAAGATGGTTCCTCCACAACAGAGACATAAGGAGAGAGAGAACAAAGAGAAGAAAAAGGCAAGATTTAGGAGTATGCATACCTAAGTTGTCAAGGTTTCCTTCTGCCCCACCTTCAGACGCCAATTGTGGGTTCACCTCTGAGATTTGTGGTGGGGCCCACTTAATCCTAGGATGACCCATGTGGAAAGCCCATGCAGGAAAGCACTCCACATGGACGCATGTCGAGGTTCAAATGCAGAGAGAGATTCTATTCCAAGATGTCTGCTTAAATATCCATCATGACTCAATTCTCAGGGCCGTATCCTAAATCTTTTTGTCACTACACCCCACCCCATGGGTGTGGCCAAGGAGGTACCATTGGCTTAGAATGCTACCCATCTTAACTAAGTTTTCCCACATACATTTATCCTATATATAACAAAACAACTGAACTTTATTAATCTTTCCTAAATCTCTATTTATACATTCTTCTAAAGACATCAAATAATAGGTTAAATAACTAATATAGAGTAGATAGGAAGGAACACTTACTATCTTATTTGAGACATTGAATTTTGTTTTGCTATTGGAAATCACTCACTCTGCTTTGCTGTGCTGGTAAAATATGAATTGTAGATTGTAGCTGTAAATAAAATGGAGTCAGCCCATTCACCTATCTCAGTAAATGCAGAGAATATCATTTAGAAGATGGAAAAAGCCCAGAAATTGAAGAACTATTGAACCAGTGATGAATTTCCTGGTTGTTTCCCTCTGTGTCTACTGGCCACAACTTAAAACAGGCCCACAGGCTTAGAAGTGGACACTTCCTGTAGGCTGTGAGAACTCCAGGAAAAGCAAAACAATCCAAAACATAGCATCCTCAACCTCATGGGAAAGGCAACTTCTAATCTCAGGAAGAGTGGAGAAAAGATCCTCCATTTTCTTAGTGATTTCCCTTTCTCTATTCTGGAGTGCCTCAGATCAGAGTCAGTCCCATGGTGATGGCTGTATCAGTGATGGTATGAGCACCAGTGGTCACCAGATGGAGGGGAGTCTTATCTGAGAAGAAGGGCTTTGGTTTCCATGCGTGTGAGAAAACTCCATTGCTTGCACCCCAGTACATTGCCTTAAGTGTGGACACAGACACAGTCACGGAAATGGCATGGCACAGTGGCTGACACAAAGTCTCAGCAAGCCAGCCATAGGACCAAGAAAAGGGGGAAACCCCAGAAAATTCATTACAGAGATCTCAGAGAGGGAATTACTGAAGAAGGAAATTCCACACAACTCTTTAGACTCCTGAGTCTGTCTGTCACTGATTCTGCACAACTAAAGATTTGAAAACAAAAAACAAACAAACAAAAAAACAACCTATAATTCCAGCTACTGCTCAGGGCCCAGATTGGTGTCTGGGAAGAACAAACAGGAAACAGACAGTTCCAAAGGATCTTTCAGAGTCTTTGAAAATGGAACTCTACTGAAGCCATGGAAGAGTGGTCAGAAATTGGGGTCAGCATGGATCTGAATTTAGAGCTGAAACAAACAGGTCAATGTTTTAATAAGCTTATGGTGAGAGTCAGCATCTAGGATACAACCGCAAATCACTCGATGTACAAAAGACCAGGACAAATATCACTTTTGAATGAGATTTTCCAGCAGAGGACAACACAGACGTTGGAATTATCCAACAAACACTTTAAAGCAACTGTGGATGCTCAGTTTAATTGTCAACAGATTCTAGAATAACCTGAAAATGGGCCTCTTGGCCTGTCTATGGGGGATTATCTTGATTATATTAACTAAGGTTGGAAGACCCACTCACAGTGGGTGATATAGTTCCTTGACTCAGATCAAGACTATAATAAATGGAAAACAGTGGGTTGAGCATTGTTGCTCTCTTTTGACTGCGTCTGTTAACTGAAATTGTCTAGGAAGTTAGGACACATATCCTGAAACAAAGGAAAAGCTAGATACCTTAGCAAGAAAACGTAGGATGGATTCCATATGACCATTAGTGTTAGTTATACTCTCTTCTTCCCTTCCCATCTGTACCATGTCCTCCCATTTCTCAAAGCTTCTAAAAAATATATATATATATATATATATATACACACATATACATATGCATATACATATACATATACAAAAGACTTTTAATGGAGTTACCTTATAATAGGGGGACATGCCCCTGCCAGATACCACAGGCCAGGAAATAAGAAGCCCAATGCCAGGAATGGTCTGCCTCTTTCAGAACTGTTGAGCAAGGGGTCCCATAGACCCTCAGAAATACTGGCTCTTGGTTACCCTCCAGAATTGATAGTGCTGAAGACACTACATACATGAGTTAGAGACTGAACAAGGAGAAATCAAGCTGGTGCTGAGCTCAGAGCTTCAGCTCTATGAGCTAGTTTTCTTAGTGATGGAAGGTGCTATGAATGATAGCAGAAGAGAAAAATAATCATTAACTTTACCCAGCTGTGAATTCTGCAAGCAATAACAACAGCTGGCCCAGTAAGATATCCCCACTGGTATAACAGTGGCATGAATATTATGGAAATAACTGACCACTTTCTGATTGAATTTAAGACCATTTTGCAGGGATGGAGAGATGGCCTAGTGGTTGAGAGCGCCAACTGCTCTTGCAGAGGACCCGGGTTCCATCCCCAGCACCCACATGGCGGCTGAGAACCGTCTGTAACTCCAATTCCAGGAGAACTCCAGTTCCAGGGGAATCCGACACCCTCTTCTGACCTCCGCGGCATTGCACGACACGGGTGCATAAACCTACATGCAGACAGTACATTCACACACATAGAAAATTAAAAAGAAAAAATTTTAACTTTAAAAAAAGGGGGAGGCTGGAGAGATAGCCTAGTGGTTAAGAGAGCCAACTGCTCTTGCAGAGGACCGGGTTTGATCCCCAGCACCCACATGGCGGCTGAGAACCGTCTGTAACTCCAATTCCAGGAGAACTCCAGTTCCAGGGGAATCCGACACCCTCTTCTGACCTCCGCGGCATTGCACAACACAGGTGCACAGACCTACATGCAGACAGTACATTCATACACATACAAAAATAAATAGAAAAAATGTTAACTTTAAAAAAAGGGGGAGGCTGGAGAGATAGCCTAGTGGTTAAGAGAGCCAACTGCTCTTGCAGAGGACCGGGTTTGATCCCCAGCACCCACATGGCGGCTGAGAACCGTCTGTAACTCCAATTCCAGGAGAACTCCAGTTCCAGGGGAATCCGACACCCTCTTCTGACCTCCGCGGCATTGCACAACACAGGTGCACAGACCTACATGCAGACAGTACATTCACACACATAGAAAATTAAAAAAAAACAAAACCACTTTGCAAGATTGAGCCCAAAACTGGCATTGTTATCAGGGCCAAGATCTTGTGGCTAGACAGGTCAGGGTCACAGGAGAGAGCCCACTACTATTATTCCGCTAAATGGACACAGTATTCAGTCACCTCCTAATGACTTGTCATTGTACCCACAGATAAATGCATCTCTCTCTCTCTTTTTTTTTTTTTTGAGACAAGGTCTCCCTTTAAGTCCCAGCTGGCCTGGAGCTCACTCTGTAGACCAGGCTGGCCTTAAACTCACTGAGATCCACCTGCCTCTGCCTCCCGAGTGCTGGGATTAAAGGTGTGTGCCACCATGCCGAGCAAGTGCATCTCTCAAATCTCACCAGATGCTGCTTTTTGCAGCAGATGATGATCAACACAGAGACCCACACCTGGGCAATATACAAAGACTAAAATACTTTGGCATTCTCAGCTTTGAACACAGCACCTGTATTATAACCTTGCCTCCCAAGACTCAGGAATTATTTTGGAAGAGGGGGCAGAAAGATTGTAAGTGCCAGAGGTGATAGATGAATACGAGGAAATTGCTGTCTGGGCACCACAGTGACATCACGCACAAGACTCATGCAAGTCACACCAGACAGAAACCCAACATGTATGTGGAAAGGTCGGCAAGAATCCAAGACCTGGCTGAGGAACTACTGGCAAAGGAGAGTCAGTTTTCGTGAAGAGTGCTGGGTAAGTTGATGAGACATCAAGATTTGTGAGCCAAGATAAACTCCTCTCCTAAGTTTCTTTTTGTAAGGCTATTGTGTCATAGCAAAGAAAAGAAACGGAGGTGTTAGCCTATCAATGATTACACCAAATAGAGTCTAAGCACGCTAAAGAGAAGAACACCAGGTTGTATTTAAAATTGCCTCAACTCTGTCTAATCATTTGCCAGGCAAGTTTAAAGTAAAACTATCAAGGTGATAGTCATCCAGTGAAAGCAAGAGTGGCTGTGCGAACAGCAGACGAATAGGCTTTAGAGCAATGAAAATAGCCAGAGAGGAATATTAGAAACTGATAAAATGGTCAATCTACCACCATAACATACAAAACTTACAAGTCAAAATATACACTCAAAATAACTAAGTGGCCTTCTTATATTCCTTCTCCACTTGTTTATTGATGGTGTAAAGAAAGGCTACTGATTTTTACAAGTTAATTTTGTATCCCGCCACTTTACTGAAATTCTTAATCATTTCCAGAAGTTTTCTGGTGGATTTTTTAGCATCCCTTAGGTAAACTATCATACCATCTGCAAAAAGGGATAGCTTAACTTCCTGTAGATAAAAACAATCAGAAAGCATGGAAAATCTAAAATTGTTACCCAACATCATGTACCTCGTGATCTGTGGAGGACCCCAACCAACACAGGCAGACTCCACCTCCTTGGATGTGTCCAAAACAAGTTGACCATATCCTGGGCTGTGAAACAATCCTCAACAAACTTAAGAGAACATAAATCACACAGAATGTATTCTTTGATTAGAGCAGATTCAAGCCAAATGCCCTTGACAGAAAGGTAACAGGAAAAATGGTAAATACTGGGAAACTACCCAACATATGTCTAAATAATCCACTGGTCAAAGAGATCATAAGGGAAATAAACGTCAAACTGAAACAAAATAAAAAATACAATAGGTTAAGTTTGTGAACACTGTTAAAGCAGTTATGAGAAGGAAATTAGTAGCACTTAAATGCCTCATTAGAAAACATAAAAGTCTTAATCTGGACTCTCAAGAACTCAGAAAAAGAAAACATAATGGATTACTAATTTAAAATTTTCATGTTGGGTTTGAATCTGAAATGTAGCTAGCAGCCTCCTGTCTGGGACTTAAGACACTTCTTTGAAGGCCATGGAACCTTTAGGGCATGGAGTCTGGCTGGCAGAAGTCCCTGTCTGAGTGTGGGTCTTTGAAAGTTGTACCCACCCCTGCCTTTTGAATGCTCTCTGCTCCCTGGTCTGTTAACATGAAGGCTATTACGGCAGTGCTCTCCTACAACTGCAGACCAAGCCGCTCTGCCAAATGTTCCCTGCTGAAATGGACTACAATCCTCCTGAAACCTCGAGCCAAACAAACCTCACCTCCAGTGTTCCCATGAGGGATCTTGGTCCCAGCAATGCAAAAGCAACTAATACATGCACCCAAAGGAATATTCTTTGGAAATTCATTAGAAAATTCTGCCAAATGTTTGAGGCAGAATTAACACCATTTTGACATGGTCAGAAAATAGGAGGAAAATCTCTTGATTAATATCATGATTTAATAATGTTAGAATTACTCAATACCCAAACTAAACAACAAAGGGTACAATGAAAGGTAGAAAGAAGGAAGGAAGGAAGGAAAAGGAAAGAGAAGGGAAGGAAGAAGGAAGTAAAGAAGAAAAATAGAGAGAGGGAGGGAATGAGGGAATTAGGAAAATATAGGGATGAATGGAAGAAGAAAAAATGGAGGGAGGAAGAAATGAAGAGGAAGAAATGAGGAACAGAGTGAGGGAATGGGGAAGAAAGAAAAAGAGGGAGGAAGAGGGGAAAGAAGGAAGAAAAATGGAGGGAGGATGGAAAGGAAGGGGGGAAAAAGCTATGGATGGTGTTTTCAGAAAATGTACAATGAAAAATCCTTAAGAGAATAATAGATTATAGAATTGAGCAAAATACTAAAAAGAATTATACAGAATTTCCAACTGGGGTCCAATCCAGTGATGCAAAGCTTTGGGGGTAAAGAAAAAAGAAAACTACTCATTCTAGTTTGCTTTTAATTGTTGTGACAAAATACCCTGACCAATAACACCTTGGGAAGGAAAGGGTGTATTTCAGCTTAAAACTCCCAGATCGGGGCTGGAGAGATGGCCTAGTGGTTAGGAGCGCTGACTGCTCTTGCAGAGAACCTGGATTTGATCCCCAGCACCCACATGGTGGCTGAGAACCATCTGTAACTCCAATTCCAGGAGAACTCCAGTTCCAGGGGAATCCCATACCCTCTTCTGACCTCCGCGGCATTGCACGACACGGGTGCACAGACCTTCATGCAGACAGTACATTCATACACATAAATAAATAAATAAATGAATACATAAATAAATAAAACAAAAAACTCCCAAATCATAATCCATCACTGAGGGAAGTCACAGCAGCAACTCAGGGAAGGAACCAGTGTTCCTGGGGGAACACTGCTTTCTTTTTTTTTTCACATAAATTTATTTTTATTTTTTTATCAAATCTAGACCCGTGTCCCTCCCCATGCCCCCACCCCACCAGAGCTCATGCATTCTGCCAAACATACTTTTCATCTCTTTCTCAGTCTTTCTCAATATTCTCCATGAGGAAGTTGACTCTTTTGAGCACAAGTTCACTGTTTCAGTCAGTTCTTCGATGTAGTCCGTTCTGTTGTTGTTGCTGTTGTTGTTGTTGTTGTTTCCAATATGCATCACTCCCAACTGCTTTGGACAAAAGCTCAAGGGGCCGTGCACAAGAAATACTTACAACTAGGTAATTGGCACTAGCATCCACAGATGAGGGGTACATTCATTGTTTTTCTGAGTTACTTCACTCAGCATGATGTCCTCTAGCTCCAGCCATTTTCCTGCAAAGCTCATGATGTCATCTTCTTTACTGCTGCATAGAACTCCATTGTGTAGATGTACCACATTTTCTCTATCCACTCATCAGTTGAGGGGCATTTGGGTTGGTTTCAGCTCCTTGCTATTGTGAAGAGCTGAAATAAACATGGCCGTGCATGTATTCTGTGGTGGGGTGAGTCTTGAGGGTACATGCCCAGGAGTGGTATGGCTGGGTCAGGTGGCAAGTTCATTCCAAGTCTTTCAAGGGTTTTCCACACTGCTTTCCATAGTGGCTGCACGAGTTTACATTCCCACCAGCAGTGGATGAGTGGGAACACTGCTTTCTGGCTTGCTGCACTAACCCATGCTCAGCCTGCTTTCTTACATAATACAGAACAACCTGCCCAGGGGTGGCCCTGCCCACAGTGAGCTGGGTCCTCCCGTATCACTCAACAATCAAGAAAATACTCCACAGACATGGCCACATGCCAGTCCAATGGAGGAAATTCCCCAGGTGAGGCTCCCTCAACCCAGCTGTGTCAAGTTGACATTAAAGCTATCCAGCACACTACTTGATTGTATTAGTCAATGCAGGAAAAGCATTGACGAAACTCATCACTCATTCATGATGAAAAACAAACACCAGCAATCTAGGTTTAAAATGGTTTTTGCACATTTAGAAACAGCATCCACAGAAAGCTACCAATAGCGCATTTAAGTTGAAAGACTGAATATTTTCTTCCTAATCTTGAGAACAAGGAGAGGATGCCTTCTCTCTGGTCTTAACAGTGTGCTACAATTTTTAGCCAGGGAAGTCCATCAAGAAAAGGCATACAAATTTGAAATGAAGAAATAAAACTGCCATGCATTTGGAGGTGACATGGATTGACTACATAGAACATTTGACATAAATTTACACAAAACTCTTAGAACTAGTAAGTTCTAAGTTCAGTTTTAAGTAGTAAGTTCAGGAAGGCCACAGGATAGAATAGAAACATACAAAAGCTAACTGTGTTTATATGCCAGCAAGGAACTCACAGGTGCCGTATTACAACAAAACTGTACCCCAAAATGGAAATTGTTAAATATAATTCAATCAAAATATGGACAAGACTTGTGTACTTATATTGTAAAATGCTGATAAGACAACAAAAGATGGAGAGAAATGGAGCGAGGTTAACTGATCCCTAATTGGTAGATAGATTTTACATCATTCTTGCCCAAATCACAGCAAGGGTGCTAGGGGTGTGGCTCAGTTGGGTCAAGTGCTTGCCTAGCATTCTTGAACCCTGGGTTTGATTCTCCACACTATATAAGCACTGGTGTGGTGACATCAAGCTTGGAATTCTATCGCTGGGGAGATGAAGGCAGGGGATCAGAAATCCAAGGCCATCCATGGCTGTAGAGCTTGTTCTAGGCCAGCCTGGGTTACGAGAGACTCTGTCTCAAACAAAAAACAAGATAAAATTTTACAGATAAAGAAATGATTCTAAGATTTATAGGTAAGAGGAAAGATAGCAGCTAAAGTATATGAAGTGGGAGAAGTGAGTTTTCCTGGTTTCAAGACACATTATATGGCTGTAATGATTAGACCATGTGGTACTGGTGGAGGGATAAACACAGAACAATGTGACTGCTATAGTTTGGATCTAGAATATACCCTCAAAGTCCCCATGTGTTAAGGTTTGAGAGGTAGGAGAACCTGTAAGAGGTGTGGCCTAGTGGCAGAGGTTGGGTTCTTGGAGACATGCCCTTGAAGGGGATTATGAGAAACTGCTCTTCTTCCTGATAGTCATGTGTTGACCAATGTTCTCCACCATGTACCCCACACCATAGTGTACTTACTGCCTCACCATGGGCCCAAAAGCAAGAGAACAGCCATGTGCCGGCTGAGACCTCCCAAGCTGTGGAACAAACAAAGCCATTCTGACATATAAGCTGATATTCTTAGGCATTTCTTACACTGATGGAAGAGAATAAGGAACCTTAAATGGATTCACATGAACACACAAAGCTGTTTTGATATATGTGCAAACAGTACGACAATGAAGGGATACATTTTTCTTTATAATTTTTTGATTAAATTTCTCTTTCTTTCTCTCTCTCTCTCTCTCTCTCTCTCTCTCTCTCTCTCTCTCCCCTCTTACATGTGCCACACATGCATGTGGAAGTCAGTCTTTGGGGGTGTGTTCTCCCCTTCCACCATGTGAGTCTGGGAGATCAAACTCAGGTCATCAGGCTTGGCAGCAAGCCCCTCTACCCACTGAGCCATCGTGCCAGCCCAGGATAAAATCTCCAACTTGTGTTGCAGAAATGCATGTCCACAAACAAAACAAAAATAAAGGAAAACAAAAAAGAAAATAAAAACGAAACTCTGGGCAAAAGATTCACACATTATATACAGATTAATTAAAAATATATCACAGCCATAATTATGAAATGTAAAGCTATGCAACTTTAATAAAGAAATGAGAATATTTTTATGCACTGCAGGTATGGAAAGTGTTCTTAGACTGGGAAGCAAACCCACAATCCATAAAGAGGAAAGCCAGGGGCTGGAAGATAGCACAGTGGGTAAAGTGCTTGCCACACAAGTCTGAGGGCCCGAGGTCAAATCCCCGGTACCAATGTGAGAACAGGGCAGCCGAGACAGCCTGTCATCCCAGCAGACAGGAGGCAGAGTCAGGGAATTATCACAGTCAGCTGGCCAGTTAGAGTAGCTAAGTCCCTGAGCTCTGGGTTCAACTGAGAGACCTTGTCTCAATAGATAAAGTGGGAGTGATTGAGGAAGACGTGTGATGACCACCTTGGCATCCATATGCACATGCACACATGCACATGCACAGGCAAAGACACACAGGCAAAGACACACACACACACACACACACACACACACACACACACACGCTCACTTCCCAGACCCATGCGAAAGCCCCCACAAATCATAACGAGATAAACTTGGTTTCATTAAAGTTAATAACTATGCTCCTTGAGAGACCTTGCTAAGAGAATGAAGACAAGCTAGTCTGGGAGGAAACGTTTGCATACCATGCACCTTGCTGTCAAAACTCAGCAGCAAAACCCAAAATGATCTGGTAAGAAGAAGGGTAAAAAGACAGGGAGACATTCACTGGAGAGTATGGGATGGATTCAGCTTGACATGATGGCAGCCATCTTGAGAGAACCTTCAGGCTTGCCCCTGAGTAACTGTCCAATTTTCCATATGTAGTTTCCCAGCATAAGCAAAACCATCAGAGTGGTAGGTGGGGCTTCCTGCTTGAACCCTGGGACCATTCCTGTTCAATATCCTTGATATTAACTGAAGAGAAACAAGTATATTCTGTCTTGGATGAAGTCAATTTTGTCCTTAGTTTAGAATCCCCATACTTCTGACCCAGATCATGGGATCCATTTATCCTGCTGCTACCCAGGGCCATGATTCTCATTGGTAAGTCACCCCAAACATGCACTTCATACAATTCTGGGTGCCTCATACCATTCTGGGGCCAGTTTTCATATACTGGTCATGTTGTACCTGAAAAAGGATATTCAGATGATAAATAAGTGCGTCTCTAGGAGAGAACGGACTCCTGTGAGCTGTCCTCTGATTTCCACAAGTGCTCCATGGTGAACACACACACACACACACACACACACACACACTGAATATATCAAATATAATGAAATTAAAAAGATACTCAGCATCACTGGGCATTGGGGAAGTACCACTTAAACCACAATCTGGTGTCACTACATAATTATTGAAATGGCTAAACTAGAAAGCAGCAGCACCAAATGCTGAAAAGAACAGGGAGGGGGCTGGAGGGATGGCCTAGCGGTTAAGAGCACCGACTGCTCTTGCAGAGGACCCGGGTTCGATCCCCAGCACCCACATGGCGGCTGAGGACCGTCTGAAACTCCAATTCCAGGAGAACTCCAGTTCCAGGGGAATCCAAGACCCTCTTCTGACCTCCGCGGCATTGCACGACACGGGTGCACAAACTTGCATGCAGGCAGTACATTCATACACATACATAAATAAATAAAATTAATTAAAAAAAATTAAAAAAAAAAAGAACAGGGAGGAAGAGGTCATTCCTGTTGATATTTGGTTACATGAGGTTACCTTGCTGGGGGGTTGTTGCAAAATGAAAGAAAGAATGAAAATGGTAAAAATGGGAGCTATTTTTCCAGGTCTCTTTCCCTTCTACCCTACAGTATTGATTCGCCTTTGGCCAGCAGAGGGAACTGGGAAGCAAGCAGTCCTGCTGTCTGTAGACAATGCTGACCACAGAAAGCCACCTGCTTTGTACTTTCATCAGACAGCACAGCTCAGGAAAGGTGTTTGGAAGCTGACTACCTGGTTAGTCATGTGGCTGACCGGAACGAAAGAAGAAGGTGTGGGTGTTGAGAGCAGAGACAGCAATGTCTTCTGTTGCAGAGCCTGGGGCTAGGGACAGTCCAGCACATACCTGGGCTCACCACCTTCTTCAAGAGAGGAACTGAGAACCTCTGCCCAATTCACTAGGCTCAGCTGTCGTGAGAGTTGGGTGTGGATAGGAGACCAGGAGAAGAGAACAGGAGGTGTTGAGAAAGGGACTGATGGTCACATGGGATAATGAAATGGGAGGCCTTCTGGGTGTGGGAGGGAAAAGGAGTGGACAGGGAAGAGGTGGTGGGTACAGGGTACGGTGGAGGTTATGGAGGGGGGAAACAACCAAAACAAATTTTCTGAAAACAATTCTTTCTAAATGAATAGAACATTTAAAAACATAAATTTTGTAATATTCTCAAGTCTTAAGAAGATGGCAAATGGCTTGGATCAATATGCTTTGCTTAAAAGAGCACTAGGTTCTGAAAGCAGTAGCTCTTTCACCTTAAGAAAGAGGTGGCTCAGCGTTTAAGACCACTGGCTGCTCTTGCAGAAAACCTGGGTTCAATTCCCAGCACCCACATGGCAGATGGCAACTGTGAGCATTGCATGGCATGGGTGCATTTACACAGATGAAGGCAATATAGTCATATACATAAAATAAAAATAATAAATAGAACATATTTTTTAAAAGGGGGGCAAAGTGGGGAAATGAGCCTGCAGTGCTCCCAGCCTCCGCTAGATGGTGCTGCCGTAACAGCTATTGGCTGCAAGGATTTTTTTTTTTTTTTGTAGTACTTAGCCATCAAACTAAATATTTAACTTATTAAATGTCTTATACTTACGGTTAATTGCTAATGCGATATTATTGATAATTTATACATCAAATTTACATTAGAGATTCCTAGATTCAAAAACTACAGAGCAGAGAAAACTGAAGGGGTGGAAAACATGTACTTCCTGGCCTAACATTAAAGTTCATCATATGTGGGATAAGTTTCCTCCACATGTAACAAACCCTGTCTGATTCACTCCTATTTATTGTACTTTGGTTGCATAGAATGGCACTCTGTATGTGGTAGGTGTCAAATTAATGCTTGTCAAAGGAACAGACTCTGTTTTGGTTTTCTCTTTTAACTATTTCTTGGGGATTAGGTAAGTAAAGAAATTAAGCTTTTAAAAGTCCTTGGTCAGACCTCAGGTGCTTATCTTTGCTAATAAAGTCCAGGAGGTCATTTTTTTCTTTATTCCTGAGAATGGCCCAAGCTATACATATGTAAAACCACTTCTTTATTTTAGAAGCAAATTGGTTTTTGAGGTCATATCCATTGAGATGCAGGAGTGGTCTGAAAAATTGTATTTGATAATTGCTCGAATCTTAATCAAGATTTTATTAAAATCAATATTTGATATGCTGCCAAATTTAATTAAATTAAACCATAGAGAAATGAGTAATAAATGAATTTGAAAATCAATCCCAGGATAAGGTATGTTTCTTTTAATTAGGGGAACATATGAAATGTTGGGAGAAGCATTTGCCAGGAAGAAAAGCAACAAACATGAGATTTTTGATGTGTACAGTGTGAGCACACCCTCTGAGCGGGGCACTGGCTCTGCTGTTCCATGTCTTTCCAAATGAAATTCTTGGAGGTCTATTTTAGATTCAGGCCCAGATGTACCAGGAGGGCCCTGCAGGTCTTTTTTGTAGATAAAAGGCAGATGTGGATTTTAGCCTCCTGACAAAGCTTCTCCTTCTACCTCAAATTGCTCTTAAGCAGAAATAAAAAGCTCTGCTTGTGGCTCATTTTAGAGAGGGCACTGCCATAATATTCTTTCTGAAAAGAAAAGTAGCTGTTCTGGACAAGTGGGGGTCACCGGGATCCAAATGGGAGTAGTGGAGTAGGTTGGAGTCTCAAGGATGACCTGGAATCTATTTATTTACTATATAATTTATGCCTTTCGAGAGTGGTGTTAGTAATAAGGCATCCTAATTAGGATCAGCTAATGAAAACGTGGTAGGATGGGGCAAGGAAAAAAGGGCGAGTGCAGGGGACGGTCCCCCTCTCGCCTGGTGTTAACAGAGGGCCAGTGTTACACACTGGGATGAGAACTGCTAATTAGGCTTTAGAGCCTGTGACTGCAAGGCATTCTTCCCAAATTTCAATCTTTTTTTTTTTGCCATCTCTATGCACCTCTTGTGTTCCTTAAAAATTTTCTTTCAAGGCCAGGGAGATGACTCAGTTGGTAAAGGTGCCTGCCACCAAGTCTAATGACCCGAGTTCAAACCTTGAGTCCCACATAGTAGAAGGAAAGAGTTGCTGCAGCAAGTCGTCCTCTGATCTCCACATGAGTGTTGTACATGTACCCACCACCAAATAAATGCATAAATGTGTCCCAAAAACTGTTGCAAGGAAGTGGGTAAGAAATCTCAAGGAACTTTTGGCAATTGGTGGTTGCTGGGAGGGAGAGACAGTGCCTTCTTACAGTGCCTAGTGGATGGATTCACACTGAAGGACATAAATCATACTCTATAGGCACATATACGTATGTTGGAACTGAACTTAGGTCCTCTGGAAGAACAGCAAGTGCTCTTAACCACTGAAGATGAATTATTACAAAAACTAAATACATTTGTTTCAGAAGAAAGATTTGCTTCACAACCATAAGAGAGACCAGAGCTGCTTGCCCTAAGAAGGGTAGGTATGCTTGTGTGAAAAGAAGTACAACAAAATTTAAACCAGTGTTGACAAATCTTGACTCTAGGAAGGGTTGTGAGGTGTTAAGACATTTGCACCAGGCTGGGACTTCTCCTTCTGTGAACCAATTTTTTTCAAGAAGCCTCTGTATTCAACCTAGCACGATTCCCAGAAAAGTCCATTTTCCAAGTCTTGGGACCTGCAGCCTTTGCTGTGAGTCTTTCATTCCCCTTTACTGTGTGTGTGCAATGGTGTGTGTGTATGTGTGTGTGTGTGTGTGTGTGTGTGTGTATGTGAGTGACCTTGCATGAGCTCAGAGGGCAGAGGAGGATGTCAGCTGTCCTGTCCGATCACTTTCCAACCCATTGCCTTGAGACAGGGTCACTTGCTGAGCCTGGAGCTAGGCTGGGAGCCAGTAAGACCCGGTGATTCTCTGGTCTCCGTTTCCACAGTGCTGGGGTTCCAGGAGTGGTGAAATACAGTTTGGGGGCTGGAGATTTGAACCCAGGTCCTTGTGCTCACACAACAAGCACAAGTGTATACCCTAAACCATCTCCCCAGGCCGTTCCTACTTGCTGAATTCCAACTTCCCCCCATAGTATTTGAAATCTTCTTTCTATTTCTCTCATTGTTCATTATTTAGACATTTCTTTTAAACAGACAGAAGGAACAGAGGGCACATGACAAGATGGAAGTTTCCATTTTAACTAACTCTAGTGTCTTCATATATACCGCTTGATATCATTTTTCTTTAATATATGTGGCAAATTTCCAAAAGCAGACTGGGGAGGAATGAAAAGTTCTCTTACTACTCCCGACCTTCACACCCCTTCCTCTTCTGAAGCAGGCACCACGATCACATTTTGTGTGTTTGTCTGGAGAGAGTTCGTGTCTCCTTGAGTCGGACTCTCCTCACATTTCACACATGGAAAAAAACAACATTCTAACTTCATTTTTCCCCAATGATATTTCTATATATTGTTTCATATTAATATATAGTTTCTTATACTGAACATTGTGTTAGAAGTACTCTATTACATATGACCAACCTGGTTTAGTTGGGCACTTTGGTAATTACTTTTTCTTCTATAAACAGTACTGTAGCACCCTTCCATAATTGTCGTTGGGCCCATGGTCACTACTTAGAAATAAATTAATGCGATTCTGGACTCATTCAAATGTATGGAGTTCTAATTAAAATTAACAAGAGTGGACAATCAGTTGTATTCCTTCCACAATTATACTTGTTTTCTCCTCCTTTTCCTCCCCAATAATATAAATTCTTTAAAAAATGTAATTTATTTATTTTTTTTTATGTGTACGAGTGTTTTGTCTGGGTTATATAAGTGTACCTATGTCATGCAATTCTCATAGAGGCCAGAAAAGGGTGTTGGGTCCCTTGAAACTGGAGTTGTGGATGGTTGTTAGCCTCTAGGTAGGTGGTGAGCGATGAACTGGGTCCTTTGCAAGCACAGTCAATGCTCTTAACAGTTGAGCCATCTTTCCAGCCCTGTAACATAAATTCTTATTTATTGTCATGTTTTGCATGGCTCGAAGCATCCTGCTTTGCATGTGAGGTTAAGTTTGCTTGTATTGCGTCTGTAATCTTTTTTACTAAGATTTATTTATTATTTTTATTTTATGTATGAATGCACTGCCTGCATGTGTGTAAGTGCACCTGTGCTATGCAATGCCCATGGAGGTCAGAAGAAGGTGTTGGATCCCCTGGAACTGGAGTTAAAGACAGTTGTTAGCTGCCATGTGGGTGCTGGGAATCGAACCCAGGTCCTCTTCAAGAGCAGCCTGTGCACTTAACCACTGAGCCACCTCTCCAGCCCCATTGCTCCTTTACTCTTTAATTCTTCCTCACCATCATCACATCAGAAATTAGTTCTGTTGCCTTAAAAATACTTATTTATTCTTAATTTTTATTTTTATGTAGCACTGAGTGCCTGTGTGTGTCTGTGCCATGTGTATTCAGGTGCCTGTGAGGCCAGACGAGGGCACAGGATCCCCTAGAGTTGGAGTTAAAGGCAGTTTTGAGCCATTCAGTGTAGGTGGTAGGAACTGAACTCAGATCCTCTGAAAGAGCAGGAAGCACTCTTAACCACTGAGTCATCCATGTCTACAGTCCCTGCAAATTCATATGTTTAAGTCCAAACCACTAATGTGACTGTATATGGAGGTAGCAACCTCAAGGAGATTGCTAGAGCTAAAAGAAGACATCATGGTGGGGCTACATCCAATAATACTAGTGCCCATAGGTGAAGAGAAAGATCTGGGGACACAAAACAGACTCAACAGGCTTTAAAAAATCAATAGTGGGGGACATGGAATCCATAGAGGGCAGTAAGGGGGAGTGCACATAGGGGAAGGCCTGAATCTGATCAAAACACGTCAAATGAAATCCTCAAAAATTCAATAAAAATATTTTATTATTTATTTTAAAATATTTTATTATTTTTATTTTATGTGTTTGAATGTGCTGCCTACATGTATGTAAGTGTATCCATGTCGCAAAATGCCCATAAGGTCAGAAGAGGGTGTTGGATCCCCTGGAACTGGCATTATGGATGGTTGTTAGCTGCCATGTGAGTGCTGGGAACTGGATCCTCTACAAGAGTAGCCAGTGCTGTTAACCCCCGAGCTTTCTCTCCAGACCCCAAAACTATTTTTAAAAAGAAAGAAAAATAATAGTAGAGGATATAAAGTGGGGGGGGGGGTCGTAGAGTGAGGTGAACATGGAGAGGGCCTGGATTGATCCAGATACACTGTGGGAAATTCTTGAAAGACAGTAGCAATGTTTGAATACAAACTAATACTAATACTAATAAAATAAAAGAAGAGGATATGAAATTGTGAGGAAGAAGTGTTGTGGAGGGTGGAGGGAAGTTTGAGGGAGGAGCAGTATGATTAAAACATGTTGTATATAAATGTGTGGAATTATTAAAAAAATAAATTCCTTAAAAACGAATGGCAATAAGGAAGTCACTAAAAAAGTAAAAAAGAAACAATAGCAACAACAAACTATCACAGCTCCAAAGCCAGTTCCTAGAAATAAAATAACCTTTTTGGCAATGAAGAAGGGGGAGGAGGAGGAAAAAAGGAGAAGGGGAGGAGGAGGAGGAGGAAAAAAGGAGAAGGGGAGGAGGAGGAGGAACAAGGCAGAGGAGGAGGAGGAACATGGCGGAGGAGGAAGAGGAGGAGGAGGAGGGGAAATGGGAGTGGGAAGGGGGAGGAGGAGAGGGAAGAGGGAGGGGGGAAGAGACAGGAACAACCTTTCTACCTCCACCATGCGAGCACACAATGAGGCCATCATGCTTGTTAATCTTTGTCGTCAACGTCAACTTGGTTGGATTTGGAATCACCTAGGAGACACAGCTCTGGGAATATCTGTGGGTGTGCTCCGAAAGAGGCTTAAGTGAAGACAGAAGACCCTCCCTAAGTGTGGGATGGATTTCAGACTGAATAAAGGGGAGAAGGAACAGGAAGCTCTGCCAAGGAGCAGCAGTCACCTGTTTCCTGGCCGTGGATGGAGTGGGAAGAGCTGCCTCCCACTCTTGCTGCCACGGCTCCAACCTCTCTAGGCGCATGGCTTGAAACTCTCCAGCCCTCTGCTAGTACTTCAGGTCTACCTTACTTAGATGGTTCTCACACTGCCCAAAGCAGTACCAGCCTCTGGAGACCAAGCACGGAACACTGTCCCTGTGGATGGCATTTCAAGCTCAGGCATGGGCCTTTGCATTCTCTTATGTTTTTCTTGTATTTTTGTGCATCTGGGTGAAGCTTACACTCTAAACACTGTGGCTCATGCTAGCTTAGGAGAGGAAGTTGACAAGTGATTCCTTTGTAGACAGGTCTTATACTTGAGGCAGGATGTGCTGGATGACTGACTTTTTTCCTGACTTTTTGTATCAGGACTGGATGTTCCCGGCTCGTCTCTTTGCTAGCTGTCCACATGGGGAGACATCCTTGGTGCTTGATGAGTCTTCATTTGATCAAGATAATATCCTAACTTCCTTACAACTCACCACTCATTTGTTCCTTTTCCCTGTGAATACGCTTGCTGGGCGGCTGCTGGAGATGCAAAGATGACACGGACTCTGTCCTCAAAAAAACTCATGAGAAAGTCAAGGAAAGATGGAACTGTAGGTAGAGCAGATGAGTGGACCTCTCCACAGAAACCCAGAGTGACAAGGCTGGCCGCTCTGTGTGCATTGTATTCACAGACAGCATCTGGTGTGATTCTCAGAGCACCACCAGTTCATTGCTCTTTGATTTTGTTAAACTTTTTCTTTTTTTCTTTTTCTTTTATCTTTTCTTGTTATATATATATATATATATTATATATAATATATAAAATTTAGTAACATATTATTCTGATAAGTCATAAATTTATCGGTATCACACCCTATACCCCCCACCCAACCAGAGTCACTGCACTCTGCCATACATATACTTTTCAATGTTTGTCTGCTCTATCCTTGTCTCAAAATTCTCAAGAATCCACGTAGAAAGTTACTGTTCAAGCAAGGTTCACCATGTTCATAGTCTTTTGATACAGTCCTTTCTGTTTTGTTTGTTGTTGTTAGTTTTTTCCAAATATCATCAAGCCCAAATACTGGACAAAAGCTCAAGGACCCGTGCACAAGAAAACTTACACTAGGTAATTGCAACTAACATCCACAGATGAGGCTACATTCATGTTGGTTTTTCTGGGACTGTGTTACTTCCATCAGCATGTATGTCCTTTAGCTTCAATCCCAGTTACCCATGTTGAGTGGTCCTTGGAAGTCCCATCTAAGCTCTGTGGCATCCTTGAAACTTTTTGTCTGTGTGTATTGGTCGGTATAGATCTGTTTGTGCTGTAACACAGTAAATGATTGCATGTAGTGGAGGCTAAGGTGGATGCGAGGCTTCCTGATTCCTGTCACTTTATTTTTTCTTTTGAGATAGTCTTGCCCACCTGAATCTGTAGCCCACTGATTGACAAGGCTGGCTGACCAAGGAGTTCCAGGAATCCACTTGTCTCTCTGCCTCCACAGTACTGGGGTTATAGATACACACCTCGAGGCCTAACTTTATTCTTTAAAGATTTATTATTAGTATTTATTATTCCTTTAATTAGTTTTATTTTATGCATATGAGATGTTTTTTTTTTTTGTTTCATATGTGTAGAATAGGCATGTGGCAGGCATCCAGAGGGCTTTGGATCCCCATGCAACGTGGAGTTACTACAGTTTAGTCACCATGTAGGTGCGCTCGCAACTAAAACCCAGTACCCAGTCGTCTGTAAGAGCAGCCAGTGCTCTTCAATAAGGCAGCCCATATCTCCACCCTTGTGTGTGTGGTTGTGTGTGTGGACAGAGCGGAGTCAGAGAGAGACAGAGAGAGAAGAGAGAGAGAGAAAGAGAGGAAGGGTTTTTGCATGGGCATAGGTACATGGAAACCAGAAGAGGGCAATGAATTCCCTGGTGCTAGAGTTACAGGCAGTTGTGAGCCACCTTATGTGGGTGTTGGGACCTGAACTCAGGTCCTCTGGAAGATCAATATGAGTTCTTTTTTATTAGTTGTTATTATATGTGTATGAATATTTTGCTTGCCTGTATGTATATGCACCCATGTTGCACAATGGCCATGGGGGACAGAAGAGGGTGTTAGATCCCCTGAAACAGGAGTTACAGACAGCTGTTAGCCATCACGTGGCACTGGGAATTGAACCTGGGTCCTCTGCAGGAGCAGCTAGTGGTCTTAACTATTGAACTATGTCTCCAGCCCCAGTATGAGTTAATTGTCGAGTCATCTCTCCAGTCACTGAGCCTGACTTTTAAATGGAGATTGAACTCAAGTCCTTATACTTGTGGAGCTAAACTGAGTATGAACTCTGGGTCCTCAAGCTGGTGTGAAAGGGCTTTACTGAGTGAGCCATGTTCTTATCACTCTTAGATGATTTTCAAAGTACCCTAGAGCAAATGTTCCAGTGGTTGCACAAGACTCTAGGCAGTCAAGAGTAATGTGCCACCATCAAAGGGCCAGTGGTCATGTCCCTGACAGAGGAACCACTGGGAGAGACTGTCTTTTAAAATTTTTATTTATTTATTTATTATTTTTTATGTGTATGAGTGTACTGTCTGCATGTAGGTTGGTGCGCCCGTGTCATGCAATGCCGTGGAGGTCAGAAGAGGGCGTTGGATTCCCCTGGAACTGGATGTGAGTGCTGGGAATCAAACCAGCGTCCTCTGCAAGAGCAGTCGGTGCTCTTAACCGCTGAGCCATCTCTCCAGCCCCAAGATTGTCTTCTTATACTAAAGTAGGCACCATCATGCTTTAGTCTGGGACTCCCAAAATGGCGCCCTTCCGGAGATGCCCAATCCAGGGTCTTCATTTGCATATGCAATGTCTTCATCTGTGGAGCAGAGGCTGGTGTGTGGGTTTGTAATCATGCCAGAGTTCTTATTTTGTTGCTTATCTCTAAATGGTCAACAAGATTTAAGATTCTCAAAAATCTTAAAGTTCTCTGACCTTAGGAAAATTAACTGCCACATTATTTTAGGAAGAAATGGATTCATATGCCTAGTGGTGCCTGACTCAGAGCTATGGAGAGAAAAAAAAAAAGAGAAAAATAAAAGAAAAATACCCTGTGAGACTTCAGGTTGCTATTTCCAACTGAGTCTGAATTGGGAAATACTAGGAGGCCCAAAGGAAATCTTATCTCACCGGAAGCCACCCCTGGTCTCTTGGACCAAGCACCGGTATGCATGTGTGTTTATATAGCACTTGCAGACCCAGTCCCAGGGCCAGGGCTGACTATGAGCTCAGGCTGTGTTTTATTATCATTCACAAGGTGGTGTTAGATACTCAGCTTTTAAAAGAACTGGCTTTTCAGCAGTATTTTTTTTACCCTTGAGAGTGAGTGTGGAGAGTTCTGTGTTGTATATTAATCAGAGACTTCACAACTTGCTTTGAATGGTATTAGAACGGTGTGTGGATGAGCTCTTCCCAAAACGTGCTCTATTATTTATTACTCAGGAGTCTTCCCACCTGAGACACACAGGCTGAAATTAAAGGAACCAAATAACTGTCTTTACCAGCTCAGTATTCTTCCAGCGTTGTCTCTAAGCACTCCTATACTCACAAAGGGTTCCAGGCTCCGATACTTCCCAAGAGCCATTTTGTAAGTAAAATTAGACTGAAATTACTATTTTAAACGCCTGGCTCCTCGTGTGGATTTGTAGATCTCAGAGCATATCATGTTTTGCAAGCATTCGTGGAGTCAGGCACCTCCCAGCCTTTGTCCCAGCTGGCAAACTTGAGCATCCTACAAAACCCAACTCAAATGGCACTGCCTTCTTGGACTGCCTCTGGAAGTGCGTCCCCTCTCTAGGGACTCTGTTCCTTCCATAGTCCTATACCTAATGCATTCTCGGTGAGACATTGTCATTCAAAGAGGCCAAAATTTAGCTTTTGCAGAGAGAAATAAAAAGCACAAATATACATACAATATGTGAACATACAGAAATACAAAATCTGTGGTGGAAAGGGATCTAGGAAAAAAAAATCTCTGTTGTAGGACGGCTGTAATGAAGAGTCAGGGACACTGCTTTATAGTGGTAACCCTGCCTCTCTCACATTCACGATTAATTTGCATTGGTCTGCGTAAGCTCTTGCAAGGTGGAAAGCCACATCTGTGAGGTTCCAGCTCCTAGCATGGTGCTTTGAATGTGTTTCCGTGCACTAGTTAATTTCATGAAAGATGGTTGATGCCTGGCTGTTTCCAAACAAAACTCTTCCCCGCCAGAAACTTCTGTAAAAGATCCACCCTAATACTAATTTCCAAAATCTATTTCCCAGTAGGGTCTGGGAATATGTATCTTAAAATGATTCTGGACTGGAGGGATGGTTCAGTGATTAAGATGAAGAGCTTGCTGCTCTTCAGAGGACCTGAGTTCAGTTCCCAGCACCATGTCATGTGGGTCATGACTGCTTGTTAACTCCAGATCCAGGGGATCTGGTGCCCCCTTCTGGCTGTCACAGGAACCTGAACATAAGTGGTAGACATACAACATACATATACACATGAGTAAAAAAAAATCTGTATAAAATGTTTCTCAGGATTGGATTTGAGAATCATTGATCTAACCTAAAATTCTCTTTCCTTTTGGAAGTGTCCCCCATCCATAAAAGCAAAAGACCAAACCATAGGTACTCTGGTGTTTCCTGTCCTGGGACAACCACAAGACACTGGATTCCAACAGGGTGGAATCCACATCTCCTGCCGTTTTCCAAGAGGACTGTTGACAGGTCTGGGCATTTGAAGAAAAAAGTTCAGTGCCATGAATGCCCCTGTTGAGAATGTTACCATGTTACCGAAGGACTAATTGAATGTGGCAGGAGATGGGGTCAGACTTAACCTCAGGAAGGCCCTGGGCAGGATGTCTTGGGCAAAACATCCAGATAAGAAAGATCAGATGATTTAGGGGCTGAAGGAAGCCCTACAGGTTGGCTGGGGAAACATAGGTGAATAAGTTCCAGGGGCACAATCTGAAACTACCCTAGCTTCGTGCCTGTGCTGAGGGGCACTGGTCCATACCTGGCTCGGACAGCCCTCCTTTATCTATCTCACAGGCCTCACGCTGCTCCCTTTCTATTGCCTATATGTACAAAAAGGCTGCGGTCTTTTTCAAGGTCAAGGCTGTACTTACTATTTCTTAAGCACTTACTGTGGCACTTTTTTGCTCTGTTTCTTCAATAAAGTTTTCCAGTGTTTTGACTGGACCTGATTCCATTTTACCCATAAGCCCAGAGGGTTTTTTCCTTGTTTCAAATATGTATGAATGTACTGTCTGCACGTAGGTTTGTGCACCCACGTCATGCAATGCTGTGGAGGTCAGAAGAGGGCGTTGGATTCCCCTGAACTGGAGTTAAAGATGGTTCTCAGCCACCATGTGGGTGCTGGGGATCGAACCCGGGTCCTCTACAAAAGTCAGTGTTCTTAACCGCTAAGCCATCTCTCCAGCCCCAAGCCCAGAGGTTTTTATCATGTGATTATGCAAAAAGATGTGATTGTTATTGTATATATTTATTATATTATGTCCAACTGATGCTGTCTCGGCTCGAACATGCTATTCAGGTGTGTTTTTGTATGTGGCCGCATGTGTGCATAGGTGGAGATCAGAGGAGAACCCCAGTCTCATCTCTCTGCTGTTAACCCACTTTTCTGAGACAAGGTTTCTCACTGGGCTGGAACTTGCCAAGTAGACAAGGCTGGTTGGCCAGTGAGGTCCAGATATCCCTGTCTCCTCCCCTGTGGGGGGATGTCAAGCGCACACCACCACAGCTTGCTTTTTATATGGGTCTTGGGAACTGAACTTGGGTCCTCATGTTTGTCAGGCAAATGCTTTACTAACAGAGCCATCCCCTTCTCCTAATGAACTATTCTGAATACATGATTGTATTAGTCACTTTTCCGCTGCTGTGATAAAATCACCATGACCAAGGGTTATCAAAGGAGGAGTTTATTTGAGCTAATGATTGACGGTTCCAGGGAATTAGAGTCCATTGTGGCAGGAGGCATGTTGGCAGGGGCTGGAGCAGAAAGCTGAGGTTCACATCGCACAATGAGTACAGGAAGTAAGAGAGAGAGAGAGACTGGAGACTGGCAAGGCTTGTTGAACTCACTAAGCAGCCCTCAATGATGTAGTTCCTCCAGCATGGCCACACCTTCTAAGATCTCTCAGAACAGTGCCACCAACTGGGGACAAAATGTCTGAATACTTAAAGCCTATGGGGGGGACATTCTCATTCAAACCACCACAATGATATATAAGAATCCACATCTGAATGTTTCTGACATGTTTTTCTTTACATTTGACATTTTGAAGCGAAGATTTTAAAAGTTTATTAGGGACCAGCAGCAAGATGGCTGAACAGGTAAAGGTGCTCGCCACCGAACCTGTTGATCTGAGCTCTAGCCCCATTATGGTGGAAGGAGGGAACTGACTCCTGCAAATTGTTCTTTGATCTCTACACTTGTGCCCTGGCCTGCATGTGTTATGTCATGAGTGCAACCTCTCCTCAAATAAAAATGAAAAATGTAATATATTAAAAAGTTAAAAATGTATCAGAGCAGGTGTAGAATCACCAGCTTGGTGCAGACCAATGGGTAAGCTGTTCGGGTGACATCAATACCAAGAGTGATGTCATTTGTAAATGATAGTCTTCTAAAGTGACAAATTGCTTCTAAGATCCTGAAAATAAAATATACCTTTTCCTTTACATGGTTTGTTTCTTTGAGATTTCATTTACATTAGCATTATGCAAAAATACTTGTAATTAAAAAATGGAATAAGATTCTGATATATATTTATGTGAATGTACATATATATATACATATATATGTATATATATATATATATATATATATATATATATAGTGAATGGCATGTGGGCATGTGGGGAGGGGAAGTAAGATGTCACATCTGAGCTCTTTCCTCTTAATGCAGCAGTGTCCCTTCCTCTCATGTGACAATTTAAACTATCCTTACAACTTTACTCAGCAACTCACTGGGTTACAGCCAGCAATGGACTGAGGATTAGCTGTAATTAGGGTCAATCTAAATTCTTTCTCTTCTACTAAGGAAATAACTGTAGAAAAACAGATGAGAGGAAGTGATTTAATACAAGAAAGGGCAGGGATAGCTCAGGGTCTGGTGGACAGTATGTAAAATATGAATAAATGGATTTTGTGGGACCTTAAATCCTTGGGCTGGTGAGAGGAAGTGAAATCACTCATTCAGTTGGTATGCCACAGAAATACTGAGAGGACACAGATGTGACTTACGATTTTCTAGTAGTGATTTAAAAGGAAACTTATAAAAAGAAACATGATATTAACTTTATGAATATATTTTATTTTATCCGATATACTCAAAATATCAGCTTTTAAAGATGCAATCACTATAAAAAGTGAATTAATGAGAGCCCTCATAATCTACTTTTTACATTAAGTCTTATAAATTCTGTATTTTATATTTATAGCATATCCTACCTCTCAAGGGTATGACTTCAACTTGATGAGATATAGAACTACCATGGAAACATGTTTGTGAGGAACTTTCTCGATTAGGTTCATTCAGGGAAGAAGACCCACCCTGAATGTAGGTGTCACATTTCCATGAGCCGGGGCCCAGACTGCTCGAGAAAGGAGGGAAGTGAGCACCAGGCTTCACCTCCCTCTGTGACAAACGAACGCAGCTCCTGATGGCAGATGCTTCACTCTCCTAACCCTCCCCCTGCCCCCCCCTTCCCGGCCAAGGTGGATGATGCCCTCAACCCTGGAGCCACAATAAACTCTTCTTCCTTAAGTTTCTTTTGTCAGCATTTTGTCCTAACAATGAGAAAAGTCATAAAAAAGGTTTGGTGGATGGGGAGACTGCTCCACATGTGTGAGGACGCTTGCTACATAAGCAAGAGGAATGCCTTCAAATCAGTAGCACCCAAGAAGAGGCAAGGCATGGCTGCTCCTGCCTGTAACCCCAGTGTTTGGGAACAGAGTTAGGTGGATCCTGGAAGTCTGCTGGCTGGCCAGAACAGCAAGTTCTAGACTCAGGGAGAGTACCTTAAGAGATAAGGCAAAGGGGCTGGAGAGGCTTGGGCACTGGGTGCTCTTGCAGAGGACCCAGGTTTGGTTCCCAGCACTCATGTGACAGCTAACAACCATCTGTAACTCCAGTTCTAGGGCATCCAGATCTAGGACCTTTTTTGGCTTCCATGAGCAGTGCACATGAGTGGTGCACTTACATATATGCTTTTGAAATACTCATACACATAAAATAAAAGTAAATAAATAAATTTAAAAAAAGGTAAGGTAAAGGGAGATAGAAGAAGATATCCAGAGTTGTCCTCTGGTCCCCTTATATGTGTGCATGGGTGTGCACACACGCACACAGGCACACACACATACACACACACACACACACACATGCACACACACATGCGTGCATACACACGTACGGGCCCAGGGTTCTGTCTTGTTCAAAGATCAGTCTTATTTTGTTACATGGTGTTTAACAATGGAAAATAAGCCAGGCACAGTGGTGCACACCTTTAATCCCAGCATTCAGGAGGCAGAGTCATGCATGCAGACCTCTGTGAGATAAAGGCCAGCTTGGTCTATATAGTGATTTCCAGACCAGCTACAGGGAGACCCTGTTTCAAAAATCAGCTTACCCACCCCCCCAAAAAAAAGAAAGATGAAAATACCTGAATTCTGTACTTTTTTAGGATGTTGTTTAGGCAGGTTGAGAATCTCAGCTGAAGTTACCTTATGCTCGGAGAGCATTTCTTCTCTTATAGAGTCAAGGTGAGTCCTAGGGTCAGATGGATCAGCCACTTGTGCTCAAGAACATGGGCTCCTCTTGTCTTTCTGACGTGACTTTCCCATGAGGCATCTGCTTGTCTCAGGATTCTAAGATGATTCTTCTCCTTGTTTATGAAAGATCTGTTCTTCCCTTCAGCTTTACCAAGTGACCTGACCAGTTTAAACAAGTTATCCGGGTCAGGAGATTGGATATTTTGGGCATAGAGCTGAGAATGCCTTTGGCTGGATATTTTCTCAAGATAATTCACTCCTCTCCTTGTTCCATGTCTGTTGCTGTGATAAAATACCCTGGCGAAAAGCAACTTAGGACAGAGAGGGTTTACTTGGCTTGTGGCTCCTGGTTCCTCCCAGGGTTGAAGCATCTAGTCACATCATAGCCACAGTTGATAGACAAGACAGATGAATGCCTGCATGTTTGCTAGCTCAGTGCACTTTCTTCATTCTTAAACAATTCAGGGCTCTTTGGTGGACTTTCCATCTTAATTAATCAAGTAAAAACATCCCTCACAAGCATGCCCAGAGGCCAACCTGATCTTGAGAATCGCTCACTGAGACTCTCTTCCTAGGTGACTGGAGATTGAGTCAAGTTGACAATTAGAATGAACCACCACCACTCCACTTCCTACTGTCTGAAACTTGCATCCTTCACCCATTGACTCGTTCTGACTCTGGGAGTCTGGAGCCATCTTAGAAAACACAGCATCGGGGGCTGGAGAGATAGTCTAGTGGTTAAGAGCACCAACTACTCTTGCAGATGACCCGGGTTCGATCCCCAGCACCCACATGTTGGCTAAAATCTGTCTGTAACTCCAATTCCAGGAGAACTCCAGTTCCAGGGGAATCTGAGACCCTCTTCTGACCTCCATGGCATTGCACGACACAGGTGCACAAACCTACATGCAGAAAGTACATTCATACACATACAAAAATACATAAAATTAAAAAACAAACAAACAAAAAAACAAACAAAAAAACACAGCATTGAGCCTTTGTGGTTGGAGCCACACAGGCAATAACCACATTTAGTTTTAAGGGGATATAAGAAAATGGGACCAGATTTAGAATAGAGAGCCAAAGTAAAAGGGGAAACAAACCCTGTCATGTGTGGTGTTTTGAAGGGAGTGGAGGTGTAAGGTATGAAAAACGGAGGGCTAGTGTGGGGGTAGAAGTCCTTGCCTGTCTTAGGGATGATGATGTATTTCCTTCTCTCCTCCCATCAAATTAGCTTCCTCTTATTTATTCTGGACCTGGAAGCCAGATAATTAAACTTGTTAGAATAACATGCACAGTGATAGCGAGTGATCCCTGAATAATAAGCTGAGTAGTTTCTTATGAAAACAGCAGTTGTATTCCAATCTATGAACTTGTTTATCCCTTATCCTCTCGTTTCATTGTTTTAAGCCTTGAACTTAGTGTGGTAAGAAATAATTCATTATGAATCATTTTCAGTATGAGTTGTGTTTAGGGCTTATCCAAAAAACATAGACAAGCAGGAGGCACTGGGCCCCTGTCTCCCCCAGCTGGCAAGGACACCTGCCTGTCTAGGGGCTCTCGGTTCATCCTAGGGCTGAAAGGTTACAGGCAGTCTGCTACACGACTGACAAAATTAGGGACTCTCAAGGATTGGGCTACACATTTGACAGTGCTGTGTATCCTGAACCAATAGGCTAGAAGAAATACCAGATACCAGGAAGATTGTATCTAAGATTCAGCCAGTGAAGAATTTAGGGTGGCAGATAGATGCAATTTGTAGGTAAATGGATCAAACTTGAAGGCATTATGCTGAGTGAAGAAACACAGTCCCAGAAAAACAAAGGATGAATGGTATTCCTCATTTGTGGATGCTAACATCAAATCCCTAGTTGAAAGGCAAGCTGAGAAAAGTTAATGTTATATTTCTTTTTATCTGATGGCAACTATGCTGTTATAATGTGAATCTCTTAATGGGCTCTAGAATTAACTGACCACTTATTTTCAGACTTTGTAATTGTGGTATATGTGTGGAGGGTATGTATCCATATTTTAGAATAATATGAATTAAAGGCAAAAATGTGAACTCCTAAAAAATGTGAACTCCTAAACATGTTTTGGAATTAGCATACAGTTTATTTTCAGAGGTCATAATTTTGGTATATATGTAATGTATATATAGGCATACTTTGGAGCAATACAAATGGGAGGGAACAACAATAACAAAAGGACTGGATCAAAGAACTGACGGAAACAGTTAACTTCTGCCCAAACGATAAACCTCTGTAGAGAAAAACTTGAAAAAGGCTGAGAAAAAGATGCAGGACATGTCTGGCAGAATGCATGAACTGGGGTGGGATGCAAGACATGTCTGGCAGAATGCATGAACTGGGGTGGGGTGTGGGGCATGGAAAAGGGAATGTGTCTAAATTCTACTGAGAAATGATGTATGAAACACACAAAACACCAATAAAAATATTTTATTTAAAAAAAGAGAACACAATGATTAGGGAAGCTAATGCTCCTTTAGGACAGCTGCTTCTGAAATACTAAGGAAGAACTCTCCACTCCAAAAATTCATTTTTCCTTAAAATATATTTTATTTTTATTAAAAAATGAAATACAAAAACCATAGTTTTGTGCCAAATCAACACACTTGCCTTTTTTTAGAGACTGATGCATGATTTTGAAATGTCCTAAAAGAAATTGTCCCACTTTTGCTCCAAGTCTCCAGTACCCTTAGTATAAAGTAAGAATCACTTAGATTGTTTTTCATAATCTTTGGTAAGTAATATAATTTTATCAATTTGTAGACTATTATGCTGTTAATTTATGAATAATCATTAGTAGAGTGATATTTATGGATGTTCTAAAGAAAGTTTTTTATCTGCAGCATCCTCTTAAATCCTCCCCAAGTCCTGTTAGGAAGGTACTATTTGTGTCTTTAATTTATAGATGTGGAAATAGGCTTAAGAAGGTAAAGAAACTGGTCCAAGGTTGTAGTGTTAGTGATAAGGACTCAGCTTCAGAGACTGCTGTCTTACATATTACCTACAGGATGCCTGGAGGACTCCCTGTCCTTGACTTACGATGTATTGGGTAGGTCAAATATTCACCCCTGGGTTCCTGTGATGCTGTGGTACAGACCTCTGAGCCCAAGGGTCCTGATTTGATCTGGTATGGTATGGCGTACCATTTCTTCCTGGCTTCTGTTCCCATCATAGATATTTGAAATTCTTTTTATGAGAATTGAGATTTCCAGTTCATTTTACAAACTTGTATCTTCTTCTGTTCTCACCTGATTCTGTCTTTTGAGAACTATGAGTTGGAGAATAAGAGAGTTCAAGACCCTTTCCCCAGGGGAATGATTCTCCATTGTCTCCGTGTTTCAGCCCTGTAGATGGCTACATAATACTGTAGCCATCTCTCTCATCATCATTGCCTGAAGGGAACATGGTAAGAAAGGAGGGGATAAATCAACTAGCTGATGCAACTTCCTTCTTTGACCTGGGAAATGATAAACGTTTCCCCAGGAGATGTTCTACCTCCTGTGCACTACCCAAAGCCTTAAAGGACCCAACATTCATGGCTTTTTGGATAATTCACTATCAAATCAATCACTGAATCATACAGTAAGTAGAAACTATGGACTCTGAAACTGGAAGTTCAGTCCATGGCTGTTGCACATGGGGGAACTCAATAGAAATGGGAAGCATTCTTCAAGCTCAGGGAGGTCGTGACACCTGACGTTGGCCATGTACTTAGTATTAGCCATGTGTGGTGTCCTAGCTTCCTTCTGTTTTCGTGATAAAATACCCCAACACAAAAGCAGCTTAGAAGAGAAAGGTTTATCTTGGTTCCTAGTTCCAGGTGGCATTATTGTAAGGAAGTCAAGTGGGACCTTCACACAGCTGGTCGCATTGCGTCCAGTCAAGAGCGGAGAGGAAGGCATGCGTGCACGTTCACTTGCCTGCTAGTGCTTACTTAACCTTCTGCCTTCACATAGTTTAGGACCCCCTGACTGGGGAATGGTGTTGCTCACAGAGGGCTGGGTCTTCCCATATTAATTAACTGAATTAAGGCAATCCTCTACAGACACACCCACAGGCCAACTAATCTAGACATTCCCTTGAGACTCTCTTCCCAGGTGATTCTAGATCATGTCAAGTTCAATGCTGCATGAATTACTGATTTCCCACAGAAAACATGAGATGTTTAAATTTCCATTCTATAGATCCAGAGGTGATATAGTATTCTCAAGGTCACATGGTAGTATACAGTATAGTTCATAGCCAGGACTTGACATGATGACTCTGGAATGAACATCAGATGGTTAATTCAGAAGCCCAAGACTACTCTCTTTCCTGAACTGTGAAGAAACCCTGAAGTGAATCTGAGTATCCTACATAAAGACTGGCACTGGCCAAACACAACTGTCACACAATCCTAGCCACACAAAACAAAGACATACATCTCCAGATAAAAAAAAAAAACTGGTGCTCCAATGTGAGAGGTGCCAATGGGCAGTGCGCAGTCAGTTGTCAAAGCAGTGGCGCTCACAGTTAAGTGTTAAACCATCTTTACAAGGTATAAATAAATAATAATGCAGATAAAAAGACATTTCCTAGATGCGAGATGCCAGCTGTAATTTCAAGGAAATGTTGATTGCAGGCTTTAGGAACTATTACACAAAGCCCTGCTCCAGTACAGATTTTTCCATGTAAGGTAGCATGAAAAAAAAGAGAGGGAGAGAGATTTTTATTTTTACTTGATGGCTATTGTTTCCTCTTTGGCAGCTGTGCCAACGTGGTGTTGATTATGTAGAGAAGAATTATTTTGATTATTGACAGTTAACATTCTTCTCATAATTTGGAGTTCTTCATCTCAGAATTGTCTCCTCACCTCCTCTCCTGTCTGCCCATGAATAAAAATCTAAAATGCACTTGTCGGGATCCTTACCCAAGGCAGCTGTTAGGAGGAGCCAGGCTGAGAGTTCAGTTGCAATTTGTTGCTAGATTCTTCCTACGGTTTGTTCTCCTTTTTAAAGTTAAATCTTTTATTACATTATTTATTATTTATTTATTTATTATTTTGGTGTGTGCATGCTTGTAGAGGTCAGAGGACAATTTGTGGGAGTTGTTTCTCCTTCTGCCTTGTGGGTTTGGGGGATTGAACTTGGGTTGCCAGGCTTGGCAGCAAGCACTGTTCCCCACTGAGCCATCTCTCTGGCCCCACTTTCTCTTTTTTCTGAGCATTACTTGGTACATTCTACAGGCCCAAATGCTTCATCCTCAGCCCCTGGAAAGGAGAAGCCAAGCGATTTGCACCTGCACCCTCAGTGGCTGTCAGGGCACCCCAGTCTTTCCCAGGCAGGCCCCATTCAGAAGTGTATGTCAATAGCTGAAATCAATCTTGTATTTTTTCTTAGAAAAAATTAAAAAAACACTAGAAAAAAACAAAATGACCTCAAGATCTCCGCTCTCAGCAATTCCAGTGGTGTGGGGATAGATTCCTTTGACATCTTGTCTTAATTCAAGGCTAGGTGATTTCAGACTGATTTCAGCTGCAGGGAAGATACACATGAAGGAAACCTACCACAAGCTTTCCTCCAGAGGAAGAAATAGCCTGAGGAAGTCCCTCCACACGGCAGGGGCCAAGGCTGCTGGAAAATTCCTTGCCTCTTCTTTCCCCTGGGTGGGTCTGAAATGCACTTGACCTCCTCAGAGAACCTGCCTGGTCAAACCCTGGTGCCTGCTTCCCTGGATCACCTTCCAAACAAATGGTTGGCAGGCAAATGCTAGCCTTGCATAAAATTTAATAATGGGGGTATGGGTGGGGAGACAGAGAGGAGAAAAGGAAGAGGGAGAGAGGGAGGAATAGAGGAGAGAGAGAAGAGAGAAGAGAGAGAGGAGAGAGAGGGAAGAAGGAGACAGATTTTTTTCTTAATTTCTCTTATCCTTCTTGTTATACCAGCACCTGGGGATGGGGCAGGGACAGGGCTGAGGAGACAAGTGGATCCCTGAAACTCATTGGCCAGTCAGCCTAGATGGGCATCAGATTCAGTGAGCAACCCCATCTCCGAAAATAAAGGTAGAGGGGCCAGAGAGATGGCTTTGAGGTTAAGAGCACTTGCTGCTCTTACAGAGGACTGGAATTTGGTTCTCAGCACCCAAGCTGGGCAGCTCACAACTGCCCGTAACTCAGCTCCAGGGCTCTGAACACCACGCGCTCATGTGCCATGAGCACACACTTGCCTGTCTATGTCTTCTTATTTGGTTTAATTTTTTGTTGTATGTTTGTGGGACCACTGTGTTCTTATTTGAATTTTCCTTTATAGAGTTGTGTGTGTGTGTGTGTGTGTGTGTGTGAGAGAGAGAGAGAGAGAGAGAGAGAGAGAGAGAGAGAGAAAGAGAGAGAGTGCTAATGCATGCCTGTATGAAGACTAAAGGCTAGTACTGGGTGCTCTTCCCTATGTCTTTCTACCTTACTTTTGAGATAAGGTCTCTCACTGAACCTAGAGTGCATTGATTGGCTAGGCTGCCTGGGTAGCGAGTCCTAGGTCTCCCTCCAGCCCCAGCATTGGGACTACAAGCACACACCACATGGGTGCTGGAGATCAAACTTGTTCATGTGTTACACAGCAAGCACTTCACCAAGGAGGCCATCTTTCTGGTTTAAGCTAATAACTTAATATGGACACCCCCAAATCAGACTAGCCACATCTATTATGCATTTTTGGTTTTAAATTATATTTTACTTGCTTATTTGTACATGCGTGTGTGGAGGGTAAGCTCATGTGGGGATCAGAAGACAACTTACAGTGCTTTCCTTCCACCATGTGGGTCCTGGGGATTGAACTCAGGTTGTCGGGCTTAGCAGCAAGCACCTTCTTCCACTGAGCTATATTGCTGGCTCTATCTATTGTATTTTAAAAAAATGCTGCATGACCTTCCCCTGCATGAACAAACACACTGATGACGGTCAACTTTATGTATTAAGTTGGATTGGGCGATTTGATTGGCCCCTCCAGGATTGGGTTTGATATAACTGGTCAACATTACTCTGGATGTTTTTATGAGGATGTTTTTGGATATGTTAAGCATATCACCATGCTGGATAAAGCAGATGGACTTCCCAGGTCTGAATAGAACTGAAGGGATGAAAGAGAACTTCCTTTAGCTTGTCCACTTTAAACCGAGACATCCATTATTCCTGCCTTCAAATGGAACAGAAGAACCAGTTCTTCCTGGGTCTCCAGCCTGCTGATGTTTGGACTAGAACTCCACCATGGCTTCTTCTGGTTCATCGGCATGCACGCTCAGATGGATCTAAGCCTTCGAATTTCTTTGACCCTCAGCTTTCTGAATGCCAGTCTTGGGGGGACTTTAAGCCTTGGTAAAGGGAAATATGTGAGCCAATTTCTTATAATCACCTGTCTTTGTCTGCATGGCCTTCTCTGTCCCCATGTCTCAGTCTCCATCTCCCTCTCTAGCTCTGTGTCTCTCTATCTCGCTGTCTCTGTCTGCTTTCCCCTCTCTCTCTCTGCCCTCTGTTTCCATGTTTGCATGTCTCTCTCTAACTCTGTGTCCCTATATCTCTCCCTATCTCTATGTCTGTACTTGTTTCTATGTCATTCTCTGTCTCTATATTTCTATGTCTCTCCATTTCTGTCTCTGTCTCACTGTCTGTCTCTGTCAACTTTATTCCAATCTGGTGGCTGGGAAAAGTACTAGCAGAAGAGCACATGTAGAAAGACTCCCAAGCACAACACGCCATAAGAGGAAAGGAGGTTCTGGGGATGAGAGACAGGATTTGGCCGCTGTCTGAGATGAGGTCTGACCCTAACTTGTTGGCTGTCCAACCTGGTGTGATGGCCTCATCAGTCCTATTTTGAAGACAAGTAAAGAACTTGTCTTCTTCAGTATGCATTCCCAGAACTTCTGACTTTCTTCTTGGTGAATGAATGATGAATTTACAAATGCAGAGCATTATCATGTTTGGCAGAGGACCAAAGGGTTCTTTCGTAAGCTCTTGCATACACTATCATTACCTGTCTCTAGAGATTACACTTCTAGGAAAATACTGGAGAGAATTTTCAGAAGTGCTGGATAACTGGGCAGGACTGTGCAGCTAGGATCACAGAGAGGTAATCTCATCCCAGAGCTAGTCATCTGATACTGCTCACAAAGAAGTTTGCACTGGATGTGATCTGAATGAGAACACATCTGGTTTGCTTTCAATTGCTGTGACAAAACACACTGACCAATACCAATGTTGAGAGGAAAGGATTTATTTGGTTCACATCTCTTGTGTCACAGTTCATCAGTGACGGAGCCCAAGGTAGGAACTCAGGGCATGAGCCTGGAGGCAGGATCTGAAGCACAGGGCATGGAGGAACCCTGCTTTCTGGCTTGTTCCTCCAGCCTATGCTTAGTCTGTTTTCTTATACAACACAGGACCACCTGCCCAGGGGTGGTCTATCCACAGGGGATGAGCCCTCCTACATCACTCAACACTCAAGAAAATGCCCCACAGATGTGGCCACAGGCCAGTCCAATGGAGACAACTCCCCAACTGAGGCTCCGTCAACTCAGGTGTTTCAAGTTGACACTAAAGCTATTCCTCACAGAAACCTTGCTGCTTCAGGGAAACAATATGGATGTAGACCTACCTGTCAAGCAAAATCCATTATGAATTCTTCTGTTCTAGTTTGTCTTCAATTGCTGTGACAAAACACTCTGACCGACACCAACTTGGGGAGGAAAGGGTTTATTCAGCTCACATCTCCTGGGTCACAGTTCATCACTCAGGGAGCCCAAGGCAGGAACTCAGGACAGGAACCTGGAGGCAGGAGCTGAAGCACAGGCCATGGAGGAATGCTGCTTACTGGCTTGCTCCCCTGGCCCATGCCCAGCCTGCCCTCTTATACAGTACACAACAAACTGCCCAGAGGTGGCAACACCCATAGTGGGCTGGGCCCTCCCACATTGCCCAACAATCAAGACAATACTCCACAGAC
>VZQC01006227.1:2540471-2737094 GCA_009823505.1 Rhizomys pruinosus | reverse complement strand
GGGGAGGAAGTGCAGGGACAGGGGGAGGAGGTGCAGGGATGAGGGCAGGATGTACAGGGAGGCCTTTAAACCATTTTGACCACCAGACTGCTGCCTGAAGCAAGTCTAACACAAGCCTTCTTGCATCTATTATAGGTCCACAACAGCCTGTTCCATATAGGGTCAAAACTTGTGCTTAAGTTTTAAGTCTTTCTTTGTATCATGGACTTTTTGAATTACTTTTTTTTACTAAATTAACATACAACAGTGTTCACCTGGGTCACTGAGTTTTCTGATGCCTCCTGACATTGGCTCTTTTGTTCTGGTCCTATGTGTGGACCTAATAAGGCTCTATTCCACTGGGGATTTATATTATTGGGTATTTTCTGTGGGGCTTATTGTGAATAGAGAACCTTCATCCGGAGACATACTATGTTAGAGCCTATTGAAAAAAAAAATTAAATCTTGGCCCTTGTTTTCTTTAATTACCTGTTGGCATTTAAAAAAAAAAATACCTGTTGGCATTAAAAAAATTATGACTTTAATTTAGCGTAACATGTAGAGTATCTGCTCGCACTTTTTCAGCAGTCCAACATAGGCTCCACAGCGAGAAGTGTATGCCTCTTCATCTTGGTTTTCCTTATGAGTAATGCAAGGAGAAGTATAATTCTGACCTCAGAGTGTCATTTTTAGGAGTTTAATGGGATTATTACACAAAGCATATAATCCCTGGATGTGGTCAGTTGGAAGCCACCATATTATAATAGTAGTAATCAACATTTATCCAATTTGATGTTCCCAGTAAGTCTGTGTCATGGGTACTCTTTAGACTTTACTGTTGGCAAAGTGGGACCCACAATGTGCCAGTGGCTTGTGCAGTGTAAGTGAACTGGGCAGTGAAGTAGAAGCCAGATTTCCTCTGTCCAAGTCCAGTTTCCATCCCAACATACCACGGCAGAATTTTGACTAGCATAAGGATACCTAATCTGGAGACTGGACATTTCTAGGGCATTCTATTACTCTAAGCTGTGATGTTTTTCTCCCTGGCCTCTCATTAGACCATTACACATAGAAAACTTCTACTTTCTTGCGTTTCAGAGTATGTCACTATACCAGTTTTCTTTGAATGGCCTTCTAAATTCGATGTGTTTCAAGATCTAATGTCAACCACAGCTAAGTGTTACTTTTAACCAATTTAAAAATTTATTATTTTTATGTGTATGAGTGTACTGTCTGTATGTACGAGGCCAGAAGAAAACATTGAATTCCTCTGGAACTGGAGTTATGGATGTTTGTTAGTTGCTGTTTGGGTGCTATGAATCGAGCCTGGTCCTCTGCAAGAACAGTCAGTGCTCTTAAACAATGAGCCATCTCTCCAGCCACATCAACTACTTAGTTAAGCACTGTATGTGGTGTTAGAATCACAGTGGACAGTAACATTTTTCTCAGTTTTTGTCTTTTACAAATTCCATGCTACACTGTAGGGGAAATTTTACCAGAGCCCCACAAATAACATGTGGATGAAGAAATCACAGAGACTTATTGGGATCTGCCAGCTGTTGAGTGAATACTTCTTGGGAGGACACAATGCTGTACCTCAATTGCTTGCTAGGCTTGCTAGGGGAAACTAGAATTTCCCGGGGGGGTTAAGAAGAGTCAAGGGTTAAAGTCTCCCTACTTTCTTTGGTACTTAGACTATATTTGTTATCACAGAAAATTCTAATTAAGATAAATTGAAGTCTATATTTGAAAGCTAGTAAGACATCAATTTTCCAAAGCTAAAACGATCATAAGGAGAATAAAGAAAACAGCTTATTTCAGATTCCTCCACTGACTCCTCTTGATATTAACTATGATGTAGGACTTGATATCTTTTTGGTTTTCCACTGAGAGTCAGTTATTCTGGAAATAAAAATCTCATTTGATGAAGCTGTTAAAATTACAGGCTTTATAAAGAACCATGTTTGAATATCAGTTCTACAAAGTCTAGCCACCATAAACTTGGACTTATTGCTTGAGCAGGAAATTGGTTAGTCCTGGAAAGTCCTTCATGAAGTCTCTGATGGAATTAAATGAGATAGGTATGTAAAATGCCTTATCAATATTAAGTGGTCAAAATGGCAAGCATTAGCTGGGGAAAGGGGATGTTTTGCTTTGGGGGATATTTTGAAAATTAACTGAGATTCTTGTAAAGTATTTTGGTCACTGCCTGATGTATCATCAACACTTAATAACTAGCTGTTATCACATGTTATTTGAAAATGGTAGATAATGTAATTAACAGGGAATTGTAAAGACTAATTGTGAGAAGTGCTGTGCTCAGTATAAAGGAGGAAAAAGTAAGTGGTAAACTCATGAGGTCATGGTATGTGAGGGGAACTCAGGAGAGGACAGATGGTGCAGAGGTGGGTGTTATTGGGAGGAGGGTGGGGATAATGAGGATTCCTGGACTGAGGAGGGAGGAGGGAGATCAGATAGGAGGAAGAAAGAGTAGAGATGAATGGATCTTGGTGGGTTAGGGAACCCAGAGGGAAATGTAATGCCTTGGAAACCCCGGAGAAAAGCACATATAGTGTCTGATCATTAGTGCATATGTCTACCTGGGGGCTGCATGACAAGGAACACAGTGACAGACAGGAGAGACTTGTGGTTGGTGAGAGTGGTCCAAGAGACTCCCAAAATAACACAGACTATTGCCAAAGCTCTTGGTTATTTCCTAGAACTAGAAGAAAAGACCCTATTGCTAAAGACAGGACATACTTCAGATACAGGACTTTGAGTAATGGAGCGAGAGCTAAACTGGAAGCCTTCTACCTGAAGTTTTGCTCTTATAATGCTAAATGATAATATGCAAACTGCTAAAGGAGAAAATCAATCAATGGTCCAACCCACCCCTAAAGCCCAATGACCATAATAACTGGCAAGCAAGCTACTTTTATTGGTGTAGCAGTGGCGCTGTTATCTAGTGGTAATCAACAATTATTTAATTGGACTTTGTACTAGTCACTTTTCTGTTGCTGTGTTAAAACCACCTTGACCAAGGGAACTTATAAAAGGAAGAGTGTATTTGAGCTTACGATTGACAGTTCCAGGGAATTAGAGTCCATTGTGGTGGGAGGCATGGTGGTGGGGGCTGGAGCGGAAAGCCAAGGTTCACATCTTCCAATGAGCACAGGAAGTAAGAGAGAGAGAGAGACTGGAGACTGGCAAGGCTTGTTAAACTCACTAAGTCCACCCCCAAATGACGTACTTCCTCCAGCATGGCCACACATTCTAAGATATCCCAGAACATTGCCACAAACTAGGGACAAAATGTCTGAATACTTGAAGCGTATGGGGGACACTCTCATTCAAACCACCACATTCTACTTCCAGGCCCCCATAGGCTCATGACCATATAAAATGCAAAATGCATTTAGTCCAACCTTAAGAGTCCCCATAGTGTTTACCAGTCTCAAATCTATTCAAAAGTCTACAGTCCAAAGTCTCTTCTGAGACATAGGCCAATCTCTTAACTGTAAGCTCCTGTAAAATCAAAAGACAAATTACACACTCCCAACATACAGTGGAAGTGAATACACATTCATATTCCAAAAGGGAGGAATACAGGCATAGTGAGGAAATACTGGACCTAAACAAGACCGAAAACCAACAGGGCAAACACCAAGTCCAGTAGCTCCATGTGTGACTTTACTTCCAAAAGGCTTAGATGGCTCAGCTCTTCCAGGATTGCATGCAACATGGACCTCTTCCTTAGGCCGGTACCACTCCCTATATGCAGCTCTCCTTGGCAAATATCTCACAGCTCTGGCATCTCCAAGTGCCTTCTTGGGGTCTCCGCTGCCAATCAGGCTTCACATTCACAGCTTCACACAATGGCCTATCAGGGCCTTCTTTATTCAGGGACGCCCCTGCTGCACTCTGCCTGGCCTTGGCGGCTCTCTGAAACCCCTGAGGAAGAACTGATGACCCCTTCACTCTTGCATCCTTCGTGCCTCTAAAGCCAGCACCACATGAATGAAGCTGCCGAGTTTGGCTGCAAGTTTCGGATGGACTCTGGCCTATTTCAACCACATTTGCAACTTTTCTCTGCCCTGGACTTGTTGGAGCAGAAAATCCTTTCAGTATTTTCCTTTCAAAAGTTGGTGGATTAGCTGGGTGTGGTCTTGCCCTGAAGGTACTGTTTCTGTTGTTTATTTGTAAATCCTGAGGCCTCTCCTAAAACACTTTAATCTCACTTTTTCCATTGTTTACTTGTAAATAGCTAGGCCTCTCCTTAAACACTTTAATCTCATTATCAAAGGGAGCCTCTCCTTCACATGCCTTGGCCCCACCTTTAATCTTCCTAGTGCACTTTTCAGATCCAAACTGTACATTCTGCACTTCTTTCTGCCCCATATGCTCTTTTTCACTGTAGATCTGCACAATATTCACCATTAATAGCCACGCCACCATTTCTACATTAGGTTGTCTTGAAATATCCTCCATCAAAGACATTAGTTCATTGCTTTTCAACTTAGCATCAGGCAAGCATTTGGGCCGTGGGCAAACTGCAGTCAGACTCTTTGCCAAAATATCCCATTTGCTGCCTAAGTATTTTCCTCTGGAACTACATTTTTGACAGCAATGCTTTCTTCCAGGCTTCTACTAGAATGGCCCATTAAGCTCTGCTTACACTAGTCAACAGCTTTTCTAGCCCAAAGTTCCAAAGTCTTCCACATTTCTCCAAACACCCACAAGGTCAGGTTCTTCACAGCCAACAGCCCACTCTCTGGTACCAATACTGTATTAGTCACTTTTCTGTTGCTGTGATAAAACCACCTTGACCAAGGGAACTTATAAAAGGAAGAGTTTATTTGAGCTTACGATTGACAGTTCCAGGGAATTAGAGTCCATTGTGGCAGGAGGCATGGTGGCGGGAGCTGGAGCAGAAAGCCGAGGTTCACATCTTCCAATGAGCACAGGAAGTCAAGAAGAGAGAGAGACTGGAGACCGGCAAGGCTTGTTAAACTCACTAAGCCTGTCCCCCAAATGACATACTTCCTCCAGCATGACCACACCTTCTAAGACCTCCCAGAACAGTGCCACCAACTGGGGACAAAAATGTCTGAGTACTTGAAGCCTATGGGGGGCACTCTCATTCAAACCACCACAGACTTAAAGCTCTCTCAATGGGAGTGAACTAATGAGCTGCCAGCCAGGTAGACATGGCTGGAGAGGATATAGATCATAGAGAAAACCCTGTCTCTATCATCTCTAGACAAATGAAATTTCTTATCATATGCTAAATGTAGCCTTATATTTATAGACAAACATACCATACACCACTCATTAAAGAAGCTTCTGCCAGGTGTGGTGGTACATGCCTTTAATCCTAACACTTGGGAGGCAGAGGCAGGTGGATCTTTGGGAGTTCAAGGTCAGCCTGGTCAACAGAGCAAATTCCAGGGCAGCTGGGGCTACAGGGAGACCCTGTCTCAAAAAGACAAAAATAAATAAATAAATAAATAAATGAAAGAAGCTTCTTTTTGCAATAGATGGAGGCTACTGCAGAATTCCACAACTGGTCAGACACAGAGAATAAACATCTGAGAGATGCTGGCCCTAGGTAACACATCTACGGTGGAAACTCTACACCTAAGGCTCATGAAATGTAGCAGAACAAAGGGTAGAGAGAAAACTAGTGCATCCCTCAACTCTCACCAACAAAGTCTCCTTATATAACAGAGTGTGATGCACATGGAAGGCCACAACTGGCTAGGTTTTAAAGAATAAGAGACTGCAGAGTGTGCATCCCTGGATAGGACTTCTATATTAGACCTCACACACCCATGGCTCAGAGAGTGAAAAACTTGTAAGAGCTAGGCCTGGTTCGTGAACATAAGTGTATTAGTCAGGGCTCTCTAAAGAAACAGAAGCAACAGGACGAATATATAGCTATATACAATTTATTGATTTGCTCACGTGACAGAGTTCAAGGAGTCCATCAGTAGCTGCACTGCACTGGAGAGGCTGAGAATCCAGGGAACTTCTCAGTCCACAAGGCTGGATGTCTCAGTCCCAATCTGGTGCTGAAGGCCTGATGGATTCCAGGAGATCTGCTGGTCTCAGTATGCTGGGATCCAAAGGGTTGATTGCTGGGATCCAAAGGGTTGATCATAGCAGCAAGACAAACTCACCAGATGAGAGAGGCAAACCACAGGATAAAAGGGACCAGCTCCCTCTGCTGTGGCCTTTAATACTGCCCGCCGGCAGAAGGTAACGCACACATTTGGGGTGGGCCATCCGGTTTGAGGTGGTCCAATCCGAAGATCCTTTTTCTCTTATTTGTTCCTTAGTCCAGTCAAGTTGACACCCAGGATTAACCATCACAATAAGGAAAGAGGGGCTTTCAGTGCATTGGAAGCACATGTAAACTTGTGGTAATGGTGGCACTGAGCACAGGACCCATGCCAACTCAGTCAGACAGGGCCCCAAAGTGGATCAAGAGAAATGAGTGGCAGGCAGGACCTAGACTGAGAACTACTGGAGACTGATTACTACTTGGTGATGCTTTATTTACTATCTCTAGATAGACTGACTAGACTCCAGTGAATTTGCAGTGAAGGACATCCAGGTAAAATGCTTGACTGGAGAAGACTTAACCTGTATGACAGAATACATGAGGTCAGGTGTGTGGGAAGATACAGTTTGAATAAGGGGCTAGTTCTCAGCTAGCACCCCTCAGGGCAACATGTGGGGGTCATGGGGCTCTTCTGACCTCACTCCAAGAGGGAGCAAGCAACATGGCCCAGGTACAGGATGCTAGGTAGAGCAGCAGTGTGCAGTGGCATGGAACTGGGGTCTGTGATTGGCTCTGGGAGCTGATGTCATTTTGCTCATAAAAGTGTGTTGCAGCAGGCAATAAATCAAATTCTCCATTACCATCATTACACAGAATTCAAAGCTGTTATTTTTGCGCTCATACAGGCCGAAGCAGGCCTGGATTTCAAGTGTCGGTGGCTAGCGGGTTGGATGGAGGTCTATCAGATCACTGGATGTGGCCAGTGGATTAGATGGAGGTCCATCAGACCACTAATCTGGGAAGCTATCATGGGGTTGGATAGAGACTTATCAGGTCGCCACCCTGTGAAGTAAATTGCAACTGATCAACTGACCTCTGCACCGAGGGGTCAGTTCCCCATAGTGAGCACGGGTGGCCACTGTGGTCCCCTTCCCTTAGCAGGACTGCACTGTGCCTGCTCCTAGCAAGAGAAGCTCCCAAACAGGTGGGTGGTGTGAGGGCATGCATGGGGGAGGGGGTCTAAGCTTGATTAAGAACTGTTGTATGAAATGTACCAAAGCTCGATAAAATTTAAATAAATAAAAATAACTAGCATAGCTGCCATTGCTGTTATCACATGCTATTTGCAAATGGTGGATAATGTAATTAACAGGGAGTTATAAAGACTGATTGTGGGAAGTGCTGTGCTCAATATGAAGGAGGAAAAATGTAAGTGGTAAAATCCTAGAAGACAAATATTGTGCTTGTCTTATCCCCAGTAGCAGGTACCCAGTAACTATTTTATAAATAAATAATGAATAACTTTATTACTAATTAGATTCCATTCCACTACAATTGAAAAAGAGATCTTGGTCTCCTTTAGAATCTGATGATGCATGAAAAACAGAAAGTAGCATAAATCCAGGAAGACAGGATGTTCCCAAACTGTGAGATCATTGTCATAATCCACACATTAGAAAGGTCTTTATGGTTCACAGAGAACTTTCACATCCATTATGTCACCCAACATGAAAAAAAGAAAAACACAAGCAAGATATGTTCTTAGGGTCAACCTGGACACAGAGCTCAATCTCTTACAAATGATTTAAAACCACTCTGTCCGGCTATAGATATTACTTATAGAAAACTTCAGGTACGAAAATGCTACCCAGCTTGATTGAGCTTAAAGAAACCTTGGGTGACCTTATAAACAAACATAGCCCAGTGGGAACCCAAGTGGAATGTCAGAATTTTGAAGATGAGCTGAGAGAATTTGCTCAGAAATTGGATATATTAAAACAATCTCTACCAAAGGAGTGAAAACAATAAAGAGATTGACTCAGAAGAGAACAAACAGGCCAGTGCCACTTATTGGCGGGCAGTGAGCGCCTTGCTCATTATAACTGTCGACTGGGTAGCAATAATGTTTGGGAACATTGCAATCTCCAGAACGGGCTTATAATGATGTTCATCTGCTCATAAGGATGGAAGGACTTACATAAACTCCAACTGCACTCAGAAAGAGCCTTTTATCCTTAAAGTACACTATCAGAGTAAGACTGCACCAGGCTGATTAAAAGTCATTTTCATGAGTATAAATATTAGCCTTTAAATAGCTACTCTCTGAGACAATACTTGTTTTTTAATGCATGTGTTAGGAATGTGTTTTGACCCTGTGTTGTGACAGAGATGTTAGGCCAGCTGATTAGATAAGTAAGCTATGAAACATCAGACATGAGGGATAAACTGGTCAAGGTCCCAGCAAGAAACAGATGGCTGAAATGGCAGTCCACATGGTTCAAGTGGACAGGCGTTATTGACCAAAGTACAGGCAGGGTTATGGAAGTGGCTAGGGATGGTAAATGGGATCCCTAAAAGGTTAGTAAAGACAGGAGGCTCTTCAAACCCCTAAGATATGGCGGGGGAGATAACTCAGTGGGCAAAAGCACTAGCTGTGTAAGCTGGTGTCCTGAGTTTGCTTTCCAGAACTCACATAAGGAAAGGGCTGGATGTGGTGGCAGGTATCCATAACTGCAGCACTCCCAGAGTGAGCTGGAAGGCAGAAACGGGAAAAATAGTTTTGATAAGGATCCGTCTCCACTTGTCATCCCATAAGTTGAAGTAAATGACCCTAATTCGGGTTTAGCATATGCCAGGCAAATTGTAGGGGAAGCCTTGAACTCACGCGGAATGGAACCCGTCGCAGTAGAGAATGCAGAAGCTTTTGGGTTGTACTATTTGTCCTGAGCCAAAGGGCCCTGAGAGAATTATGCACACTGAAAGCTGCAGTCAGCATCCCAGTTGAGCCAGAAAACTTTGAGGGCCATGTGAGTCCTAGTCAAGGGGAAGTAAATGAAGCAAGAACACTCAAATAGGAACCCAAACAGAAACTGTGCATTTAATGCTTGTCACCTTGTAAGCCATCGTTGATTGTTTATGGTAGAGACTCAAGGGATGGCAAGGGAGCAGAAAAGATCTACAGACTGGAGGGAAGGAGACTTTAGAAGTGAAGCACTTCTTTGACATCTGTGCCACTGAGACTTAAATCATCCCTTTGCATAGTGTATCCATATTTTATATGCTACCCACCAAATTCAGTCATTTATTAGTCACTGCATTATCAGATGGACAGTCACTGAACCCCCTGAACTTGTGTTCAAGTACCCTCTATTTTACTCAATAATGGTCTCACCACACAAGATTGTTCTAGGTACTTAAAGTATTGTAAAGTCTTTAGTAGGCTTATTTTCTCTTATTCAGTTTTTTCTCTCTACAAAGGTTACTTCCTCCAACATCTGGAGAGATAAGTCAGATTATCGTGAATTTGCTCAATCACCAGATGCCTTTCTTGAAGTAAAATATAGCACTATTCAAATTTCATTTCCGATCAGTGCTCCTAAGAGAAACCACCTTCTCTGCTCAGAAAGAGAAAAGCTGTGGTGTGTGTGTGTGTGTGTGTGTGTGTGTGTGTGTGTGTGTTCTTGCTCATCTCAATAGAGTGATAGAAAATATATAACTGGTATACTAAATTGTGTGTGTTTATAAATATTGTCGTCTAACATGAGGCTGGAGCAGATGGCGACTTGGAAACCATCATATTTAGTATGATTGAATTAGAAACACCAGGTAATACCTGGATTGGACAATTGTCATAAAAGTAGAAATTCTGGATCTTCTCTAGCCTCTTCAGTGGTACACAGACAAAAATGAGGCAGCAAGAAAGGAAGAGGAACTTGTCCAAAGCATCTGCTCATTGGAAGAAAGCAGGACTAGACCCACCCACAGTGTTCCTTGATTTGTTCCTGGAGGCATGACATTTAATTGAAAGCCAAATGTCTTACTCCATTTTCTGTTGGGATAAGTGAATACCTGGGACTAGGTACTTTAATGATAAAGAGGTTCATTTGGCTCATAATGCTTGTGGCTGGAGGGTCAGACCCACTTGCTGACAGTGCCCTAGGGAAGCCCTTCTGGCTACATGATACATAGCAGAGAGGAAAAGAGAACCGGATCCATGCATGAGGGCCAACCGCATGGTGTGGCCTCATTTTCTCACAACTCTGTTATAGTAACTTTTCCTGGAGAGACAAAGCCAAACGTCCACTGACACCCAGATGGGTACCAATGACAGACAGACATATAATTTCTCCTAAGTTCAACTTTGTGAGGCCAATGAGTTTCTTGTTCTTTCTTACAGAGGATGGGTGAGGGGTTTCTTACAGAGACCTCATGGAAGCTGCATCATAGAGTCCTTTCATTTTGCATATATTCCAGCATCTCCAATATCACTTGCAGCTGTGGGGGGGGAGAAATCTCAGGTGAAGTTCTCCCATTCCCTAGGGAATATCAGTAGATCTATTGCCATCTCTATAGACCTGGCTATTACTGTATTGTTGCCATGGTTATCAGGGACAAAGCATAAGATGGCTGCCATCAAAACAATCTACTCCTAGAGACCATCACAGTCTGTACCTATGGGTGAAACCTACAGGACCCATTGAACGTCCACTAGGTTCTGCCCCTTTAAAGATGCCTCAACATCAACAATCTCACATTAGAACCAAACTTCCAGGACATTAAACTTTGGGGAGCATACAATAAGCACACCCAAACCAGAGCACCTTCCTTTGCAACTGTAAGTTCAACTCAAGACCAGCCACTGTCATCAGAAGTCCTCAGAAGGCCCCTTCAATATGAGTGTTTCAAAGCTTACTAAGTTAGACAAAAGCCTCTTCTAATTATACAAGGCTGTAATTTGAGTGTGAAATGTCCCCTAGCCTCATGTGTCTGAACACTTGGTTCCCAGCAGTGGCTGTTTGGAAATGTTGTGGAACCTTTAGCAGGTGGAGCTTTGCGGGAGGAAGCAGGTCACCAGGTGGCTTTACATTGGTGCAGTATCCAAAAGAGTCTGAGAACTTCATGTTCAAATGAAAACAAAAAGGTCTTGTGAACAAAGGTTCCCAGAAAAACTTGAATCTTCAAACAGAACCTTCTGTAAGGCTAAGCAACTGATTAGAACTTCAGGTATAATGGGGAGTTTGGAATGGCCCAGGTCCAGAGTCCAGTTACCATTTATCTTAGGTCCTCTTTAGCCCCTGACTTAAAATTCTGTGACTGATAAAAACTTTTTGGACCGTATTAACTTATCATATGACCAAGGGCAAAGAAGTCTGTCAGATAGCATCTAAAGTCTATTGCAAAATTCTCCCTGACTTACTCTAACTCCCTCTTTTGATGTCTCCACCAATGTATTTGAAAAGTGTCTTGATTTAAGACTTTTCTTTGTTCTATTACTATCAAATCTTCATTAAACTGTTACTACTGTAACATGGAATTTGGGGTCATCCGAATCTGTGTTCCCAGGTCATGATCATCCATATTTGGCTCCAAAATCAATTACCTCTTATGTCCTTTGAGGTGAGAGTTGTCCTTTTGTGCTGACGATCTCTTATTGGGCTCTGAACAACAGGGACTCCACCAGTTAACAAGGTAAATGAATGCATCACCTAGCTCACCAAAGTAAAGGCCACAAGCTGCTGAGTTCTTCCAGTAATGGGAGGTTCAGAAGGCACTTAATGGGTTAGCATAGTTTTTATTGTAAAAGCAAACTAAATTAAACTGATAGTTTTAATTAAATTTGAACGGGCTGTGATTTTACTCAGCTTTAAAGGCCACTCGAGACGCTAGTGTTGCACTTAAAATCTAGAGTTGTAATTAGTGACATCTACATTTATTATAATGGTTACTGCACTTTATTGAATTTGTTCAGGAGTAGATCAAAGTACAGCATCTGAAGAGCTTGTATCCCAGGATGTGTTGGCCTTGGGAGCCTTCTTGTTAGGTGATTATGCTGACCTTCAGAAGGGAGGTTTGTGTTTTAGTGGTCCTGCTACAACTAGGAGCTTGGACTACCTCAAGCCAGAATTGTCTCTGAACATTGCAATTAGGTTTTGCTGTAATCTAACTCTGAAAAGTCCAGATTCTGTGCAGGTTTAAGCATCACTCAGTATTCCATTATACCTGGAGTTCAAGGTCTATGTTAAAGATTCCAAGCTTAGGTTCTAGAGGGGTGGTGTTGTATAGCAATTTTCTCAGATAAAACCTTCCATCTTGGAGGGAAGCTAGTTGAACAACAGATGTTTCAATGGGAAGGAGACAGCAGAATGTCTAAAAGGAACGAATAACAAGATGTTCTACCAGGAGGTGAAACATTCCATCCTGTAGGGAAATTAGTCAGGCACAGGAAATAAACAAGTCAAAGGCTTCAGGAAGTCCCTAAAATTGACCAGACTGACTAGGCTCCTCTGGATCCAAGCAGCTGGCCTGCAGACTGCAGAGAGACACCCAGAGACAAGCTGAGCCACTTGGAGGAGAGATTCTCCAACTTGTTGGTCTGCCTGAAATGTTTTCCAGTGCATCTAGGTTCAGACCTTCATGCCCTGGGGTGAGTTTTTGTGATATAGCTGTCTGTGGGTCTACCTATCTGTAACCCCTCACCCCTAAGCTTGTAAATAACCCCAATAAGGTTCATCAGTTCACCAAGCTGGGCTCTGGGTAGTGTCCTCACTTTAGTCTGTCATTGGTTTCCTATCTGGGCTGAATAGATGTGTATTCAGGTCTCCCCAGGAACAGGGTCACACAACAGTTGTATGAAGGTACTGTCTTTGGGAAATGACCATGTTTAGATGAGAGTTGAAGCTCCCAAAGTGGGATTAGTGTCCTTATAAGAAAAGGAGACTAGACCTAGTAGTGTCTGCCACAGGAGGGTACAACCAATAGGTGTCTCTTTCCTAACCAGGAAGATGGCTTCCCTCGAAGACATCCAGTTGGATCTTGTACTTCTAGCCTTCGGACCTTCAAGAGATCGGTTTCTGTTGTTGAGCTGATCAGCTGTGCAAGGAGTGATTTTCGATTTGGATTATCAAGCATTTACTAATATGCTATGAAAATCAGTAAAGCTACGTAGAGGTTCCAGCAGATACTGGAGAGCAATACTTCCGGCTTTCTGAGGAGGGCACTGCCTCCATGGCTCAGTATTAGCTAGCCCAGGCAAAAATCAAAATCTAAACAAGAGAGAGAGAGAGAGAGAGAGAGAGAGAGAGAGAGAGAGAGAGAGAGATTATAGTCTCACTTTTGACCTAAGATGCCACATTAGTGTCCCATAATTTACCTCATTTCTTGAGTTCTACAGACCTTGAGTTAGCATAAGATCCCACCAGGTAAGAAGGCTTCATTCTTACAGGACTGCCTCTATTTCAGGAGCATCCAGAACTTTGACTCTCCTGTTGCTGTGGTAAACACCATGATCCAAAGCAACTTGATAGAGGAAAGGGTTTATTTCAGAGACCATCATTGAGGGAAGTCAGGTCAGGAAATCCAGGCAGAAACTGAAGCAGAAACTGTGGGAGAACACTGCTTACTGCCTGGTTTAATGACTCATTCTTAGCCAGCTTTCATTCAGCCCAGTCCCAGCAGCTTAGGGATGGTGCCACCCACAGCCAACTGTACTGGCTGGCCCACATCAATCATCAGTTAACACACTCTCACAGACACGGACACAGGGCAATCTGATCCATTCTTCCACTGAGGGTCCCTTTTCCCAGGTGTCTAGAGGTTGTGTAGGCTTAATAACAAAAGCTAACCAGGACATTAGCTATTCACCAAGGCTTCCCATAATTCCCTTCTCAGGTTATATTGATTGATAGAATGACTCAAGGAACTCAGGGAAATGCTTCATTTAAATTTACTGACTTATTACAAAGCATCCAGATAAACAGCCTGATGAAGGAGCTTTGTAGGGTATGGTATGAGGGATGGGGTGCACAGCTCCCATGTTCTTTCTGGGCATACTACTCTCCCGGCACCTCTGTGCTCCGTACCCCAGAATGTCTCTGAATCTCCTAGCTCAGCAGCTTCCCAGAGACCTCATCACTCATGCATGATTGATTCTTTTCTTCTTTTTAGAAAAAGGTTTATTATTTTTATTTTATGTGTATGAGTATTTTGTCCCTGCATGTATATAAATGTACTATATGCAAGGAATCCCAAGGATGTCAGAAGAGGGCATTTGATCCCTTGGAACTGGAGTTACGGACGGTTGCTAGTCACCACGTGGATGCTGGGAACTGAACCCCAGTCCTCTGTAAGAACATTCAGGGCTTAACTGCTGAGCCATTTCTACAGCCCCGTGGAGTATGATCTTAAGCAACGTCTGCTTCTTGTTCACTCCAGGAGTTTTCTGTATGTAATAATTTTTTCTAATATGAAGAGTCTTTGTGTCTGCTTTTTCTTATATAACTTTTTATTTCTGGGAAATATCTACCTTTAAAACATTCTGGACACCCAGGAAAGGAGAAGAACTTAAATTAACCCTACTTTCTTTCCATTCACATTTATGCGCTGGGATTTATGAGTCCCCAGTGTAGCAAGTTTTCTCCTTTTAAGATGGAACAGTTGGAACAGAATCTTTAAAGAAAGTGACACATGTTCTTACAAAACAATGTGACATTCGAACAAGTTGAATGTTAGAAAAGAAATATCACCAAAATAAATTTGGATATGTTAGTAGTAGCTGAGACTTGGGATATCTACATTATTCAGGTGACTTTTAGGGTTGAATCTGGAGAAACTGTGTCAGCAATGAACAACAGGCTCGGATAAAACTAGTCTCATACATTTGAATCTGATTCTTTTAGTTCAAACACATTGACATAGAATCTATAGGATCCGAAAGTACTTAATAACAATCAATCAATCAAACCAACAAAGACAGATCCTGAATTTGATGAGCATGGATGCAACAGGAAATATCCAAGCTTGGTTTTACTCCAATCAATGTAAATCCAATTATTGTTCTTCTGATTGTAGATTGGACTGCAGAACATAGAACACCAATCCCAGAGTGTTAAACTCTGCATAGAAAAAACTATAATAGATAAAAAAATTAGATCTTGATAGAGTCTTGTAGATATTTTGGAACGATTCCTAGTTGCATAGACAGGGAAAGGAAGGAAGCCACAACTGGGAAGAGGAGAGGAGAGAGCTTTGAATTCAGGTAGACCCCGGTGCCCATCAGTATTGGCCTTGAGTTGTATCCATTCACAGAGGTAAATACAAATGAAGCACTTCCCTGAGTTCATTGAGTCATTCTATCAATCAATATAACCTGAGAAAGGAATTATGGGAAGCCTTTGTGAATAGCTAGTGTCCTGGTTAGCTTTTTTTTTTCTTTTTTCTTTTTTTTTTTTTATTAATTTTATTTATTTCTGTATGTGTATGAATGTACTGTCTGCATGCAGGCCCGTGCACCCATGTCGTGCAATGCCGCGGAGGTCAGAAGAGGGCGTCGGAATCCCCTGGAACTGGAGTTCTCCTGGAATTGGAGTTTCAGACGGTTCTCGGCCGCCATGTGGGTGCTGGGGATCGAACCCGGGTCCTCTGCAAGAGCAGTCGGCGCTCTTAACCGCTAGGCCATCTCTCCAGCCCAGCTTTTATTATTAAGCCTACACAACCTCTAGACACCTGGGAAGAGGGACCCTCAGTGGAAGAATGGATCAGATTGCCCTGTGTCCATGTCTGTGAGAGATTGTGTTAACTGATGATTGATGCGGGCTGGTCCCCATTTTAACAAGAAAGCTCTGGAAAACAGACTATTTGGTGCACACCAGCTCGTCTGTCAAGACTATGATCATTATCAAATCTAAAATGATAAGAAACTTTTTGTCTAGGGTTATTGAACCAGTTATTGGTAGAATTAGGAATAGGAGGAAGAGATTGCAGACTATCCACAAATGCCTTTTATTATTCATGTGGAGAAACTCAGCTTCTCAGAGGTTCAGTGGACGTCTCAACATGTGAGATGGACGTCTCAACCTGTGAGATGAACTGGGATCAAAACTTGGCAGGGTTCCCTCTGCCCAGCCAGCATGCCTCTGCTCTCCTGGAGAATGCTGGGGTACAATTTCACAATCATTCCTGTGACGTTTTTCCTCCAAATTACTGAATTGTTTATTGTCACCTAGGATGAGAAAGTCTTTTAATGAAATGTATGAGCATGTAAATTTTATGATAATGAGAAAACACTTCCTCCTGGAACTACAAGAGAACATCTGGAAACATAAAACACACATTAAAATGACTGAAGAGACCCTCCCCCCCCAGAGTAATTAAAGTTCAGTGGCAGAGATTTGTGCTAAGATCAAGAAATGCTTTTTCAAGTTCTATGATGGTAAAGACTTGTCATTATGATAAAGGTCTTCTAACATAGGATGCCACCGAGAATTCTCAGGTAAACAGCACTGTGTTACTCAGCTCTCCCTTGCCCTTAACAAACCTCTGAGAATCAAGTCAAAGGAGGAAGGAGGTATTTGGGCTCTTGGTTACCGAGACTTCAGTTCATCGTCTTTTGGTTCTACCATTTGTTCGTAAGATAAGGCTTAATGAAGGGCATTATGAGGGATTTGGGAGAGAGAGAGGGGAGAGAGAGAGAGAGAGAGAGAGAGAGAGAGAGAGAGAGAGAGAGAGAGAGAAGAGAGAGGAGAGGAGAGGAGAGGAGAGAGGAGAGAGAGAGGAGATACTTCAACTAATTCTGAGCTTCTTTGCCGGCATTGTTATGTAAGTACCACGTGCTAACCGATTGTGGAGCTCCGGATCTTCTACAGTTCTCAGCACCTGTGACATCACCAGATCTTCTACAGTTCTCAGCACCTGTGACATCACCAGGTAAGGATTAGGTGAGGACCAAGTCTTCATTTAAGAATTTTAGAAGACATTTCAGATTGAGTCACTACAGTATTCTTCTAGAACTCCCAATTCCAAACCATGAGTTATTGATAAATGAAAGCGAAGTAAGTAGGCACTGGATTGGCCTTCCATTGTGGCGGGCTCCAACTGACCACAGACACTTGGACACACTTCCTGCTGAAAAGTGGGGCTCCTACTCCTGTCTTCTGGCTTCAGTCTTGAAGATCCCCAGACACATGCTAACAGGATCTACAGGATGATCAAACTTGGTCTAGGTATTGATGAGAATGATACCACTGCTGTAACTGAGGACATGGCACCCCTCGAAGGAGATGATGATGCCTCACGCATGGAAGTGGACTAAACTTCACCGGAAGAACCACTCTGACCACATGTTTAATACTTACCTTCATTCCTTCTGATAATATATTTTCCAGGATTTTTGTTAACATTTAAAAAACCTGTGTGGCATGATAACTTAAAGGGGAAGATAAGATTTCCTTCTACTTTCAAGTGATATTGTGATACCTTAGGCAGCAAAGTAAACCTAGTGATCTTTTTCTAGTTTCACCTTGGCTCTTCACTCTACATAGTAGAATGTTTGGTGTAGGATATAATGTAACCTACTGTGCTCTGAAGGGTTTAGCTATCAAGCTGGATTCTTTAGTAGACCAAAGTCATTTGTCACTAAAGTGTACTGAGCTATATCTTCACGTTTAAAAGAAAGTTGTTAGAATGGCTTGAATTTCAACTTCTAGAATCTTTTTAAGGCTTCCATCCCCTGTAGTTAATTCTGCATGTACTAGTCCTAGAAATAAGTATGTAAGCAGAAACAACTCGATGGGAGGATTCCCCTACATGGCTTGTTTTCCAAAGTATGAGAACAAAACTCGTAAGCTTACCTAGGTCTTATAATTCATCAAGGCCTGTGAATGGAAATGTAGTGCCCAAGTCACATTCTGCTTCAAAAGGTAAATACAGATGAGAAAAAGAAAAGAAAAAAAAAAAGTGGGGCTCCTCTGAAAGGACGGACCTTCTGTCTTCTCAGGACAAGTAGAAGTGACTCTATGCCAGTTTCTAGGTTCAGACCTGGAAGACTCCATTTCTAGTATTTGTCTGGAGTTTTAGCCTTTCTGTGGACAGGCCAAAGACTGTGTGGAGAGGCGAGCCAGGTCTGTCCACTTGGCCAGTCACTCCCCAGACATGAGAATGAAGACGCTGTCTTGGTAGGCGATCCTGCAGCCCCATCCAAGGTCACGTGCATCAGACACAAACTGCCTGAGTGAGCCCTATTTGATTTTCATTCAAATGAAACTTGGGAAAACAAAATGTCTATTTTAAGCCCTGAGCTGTTGAGCAGCAATAAATAACTGATACATCGATTGTGTGTAGTGTTCCTCTCTGGGGTCAAGTGTCAGCTCTGAAGCCAGACTGGGTTTGAATCTGGCCTTGATGACTTAGAAGCCATGTAAACTAAACTTCAGGAAAATTACTTAAAAGTTCTTTGTTCCATTTCTTCATGAATAAATTTAAGTCTCCAAAGAAGGCAGCAGGAAGAACTAAATACACTGGTTTGTGTAAAGTTCTTAAAACAGTTCTTAATAAATATGTGCTCAGTAAGCACGTTTGAGCATCCACAGTATGACATGTACTGGGCTTTCGGGCAATGTCTGAAAATATTGGCAAAATGAATGTACAGCTTATGAAATTTACATTCTAATTATGATCATTCTGGTTTTGTTGTTATTGTTGTTTGCTTATTTATCTATTTTTGTCTTTTTGAGACACCGTCTCCCTGTAGCCCCAATTGGCCTGGAACTTACTATATAGACCAGGCTGGCCTTGAACTCACAAAGATCCATCTGCCTCTGCCTCCCGAGTGCTAGAATTAAAGGCATGTGCCACCAAGCCCTGCGTGGTCTGTTTTTCTTTTTTTAAATATTTTTTAAAATTTATTTATTTTTGTATGTGTATGAATGTACTGTTTGCATGTAGGTCTGTGCACCTGTGTCGTGCAATGCTGTGGAGATCAGAAGAGGGTGTCGGAATTCCCCTGGAACTGGAGTTAAAGACGGTTCTCAGCCTCCATGTGGGTGCTGAGGATCGAGCCTGGGTCCTCTGCAAGAGCAGTCGGCGCTCTTAACCACTAGTCCATCTCTCCAGCCCCCATGTTTTTCTTTTTTAAGACTCTTATTGTAATTGAATTTTTGTGTATTTCATTATTTATTTATTTATTTATTTGGTCTTTTTGAGACAGGGTCTCCCTTTAGTCCCAGCTGGCCTGGAGCTTGCTATGTAGACCAGGCTGGCTTTGAACTCACAGAGATCTGCCTGCCTCTGCCTCTCGAGTGCTAGGATTAAAGGCATGTGGCACCACGCCTGGCCCCATACAGTGTATTTTGATGGTGTTTGAATCCCAACAGGAGCCTGGTCAGCTCACCAGGACTGTCAGCCTTTACGAAACTGATTTTTTTTTTCCCTCTCTGCCATCAGTTGCCTGTCTTCCCTCAGGGGAGGTGGGTTTCTTACCCACTTCCTCATGTCTGTGCTGGGATGTTTGTCTGGTTTGAGCTTGCGTGGGACTTGTGCATGCTTTCACCATCGCTGTGAGTTCATATTTTCTGGAAGACTCTATTTCCTTGTGGTCACTCACCACTTCTGGCTCTTACAATCTTCTGCCCCCTCTTCCACAACGATCCCTAAGCCTTGAGAGGCAGAGTTTTGATATAGCTGTCCTATTCGGGAATAAACACTCTGCAGCCTCTTGTTCTCTCACATTGGCCAATTGTAGATCTTTGTGTTAATCACCATCTGCCTCATAAGGAAGTGTCTCTGCTGAGAATTGAGAGACTCCTAAATCAGGCAAGTCTGCTAGTTCTTAATTGTCAACTTGCCACAACCTAAACCGTGTAGAAAGCATCTTAATAAGGAATTATTGGCCTGTGGGCATGTCTGTGAGAGAATGTCTTAATTGTTAATTGATGTAGGAGTGTCTCAGCCCACTGTGGGTGGTACCATTTCCTAGGCAGGTGGTCCTGGGCTGGTCCTGGACTGTGTAAGCAAGCTAGGTAAGCGTGATCCTTCTAGCAAGCCAGTACCTGCCTCCAGGTCCCTGTCTTGAGTTCCTGTCCTGACATTCCTCCATGATGGACTGTGAAATAAACCCTGTCCTCCCTTAAATTGATTTGGTTAGAGTGATTTATCATAGCAACAGAATAAACTAGAATGATCACAAGTAAATTTATATTCTTTTCAGAAGTCATTGGCTGACTTCTCCCTTAGAAAACACTGCAGCCTTAGAGTGGCCAGAATTAATTCATAAACAGGAGCTTGGCCTTCTAAGCAAAACCCAGAGAGCAGTGATGAATTGGGAAAATGTAAGCAATGTAGACCAGAGGTCACAGAGGCAACACTGGGTAAGAATGTTGATTTCTTCTGTTATGGCATTGAGCTGTCACCACGGTGACAACGCCTTTGTTGGTTATGAGAATGTCCTCCATGGGCTCCAAGTATTTGGAGATTTTTCCCATTTGGTCCTTCTGTTTGGGGAGGTCTTAGAAGGTTTGGCCATGCTGGAGGAAGGGTTTAGAGAGTTCCTAAGCCTGGCCTGATCTCCAGCTGCTCTCTGCTGCCTGGGCCTGCTTGAAGTTGTGAGCACTTAGTTCTGTTCCTACTCCAGCTATCTCTGCCGCCATGCCTCCTTGCCTTGATGAACTCTCGTCCCTTTGGGACTGTAAGCTAAATAAACTCTTCCTTGTATGAGTTTCCTTGGTCTTGGAGTGTTATCACAGCAACAGAAAAGTAACTATACAACACCTGACAGAATCAAGGGAGCAGGGATATATCTTAGCTTGTAGTCGTGAAGATACTAGTTTCTCCTGACGGAGAAGGTATGGCAGAGCTCATGGGTGGTGGAGGGTTGAGCCTCAGCTCCTCACATCTCAGCGGACCAGGAAGCAGAGTCGAGAACGGTACTGAATGTGGTGCAGAGCCTGCCCACATCATTCAGATCCGCCGTATGTGTTAAAGGTTTCATGGCCTCTCACAAAAGAGCTACCAACCAGCCGGTGACGAAGGGAGCTTTAGTCCCCATTCCTGACCCCACATATTCCAAGCTGTCCTTGCACTTGTTATGTGGCCGAGGATGACCTTGAACTTTTAATCTTCCTGCTTCTACCTGCCAAGTGTTGCAATTATAGACCAGATCTGCCCGGCCCAGTTTATGCAGCACTGTGGGGAAAACCAGGGCCGTTAATTATTTTAAATAAGGAAAAAGGACAAAAATATAGTGATTATAGTTCATTGTAGATGGAGGTAGATGAATCAAATATGACTGTAAGCCCAAGCACTTTGCGATGACCTTCATCCCTATCCACAGATCAAAGTCTGAAAAGTCCTAGAGTCATGAAAAGAAATGTGTTAAGCGTATGGAATGACATCCAGTTATGAACACTGAAGAGACTAAAAGTTTCCCTAATAGTACATAGATACATTTAATTTATGTAATATATATATAAAAAAAACAAAAATATATTACAATATATATATAGTGTGTGTATGTGTGTGTTTATGCATGCACACAATTTTAGAGTACTAACATTTTCTGAGGAATCACTGATGCAGTTCTCATTTTTCTAGCTTCCCTTGCCTGGCAGTTTTCAATCCTGTCACACTTAGTTATTCATCTCTGTGTGGCCGATGAGAGGTGGTCTTTCTCATTGTCAGTAGGGTGTGCTGCAGGGGGAATTTTAGACTGAAATCAAAGAACTCCTGTACTCATATTATTATTTCTTCCAGGAGCAGCAACAAGGAAATTAGAAAACTCTCTCAAATAAATCCCCAATAAGCTATCAATAAGTGTCACCAAGAGGAAACATTTCCCTTTGAAATGTGCCAAAATCTCTTTGGTTCTCTTTTCAGAAAAGCACCAAGTTATTTAGCACCTGATAGGGCCTTGCCGTAGCTGATAATGCAATGATTATAAATTGGGCTTTATACCCTGTTATAGAATATAAATTGACAAGTTGCTTAGGGCTAATGATAAAGTCGTTTCTTTGACTCACAGTGTCAAGTTATTTTCTCAGTCCACTAAGGAAATAGACTTCCCACGTGATGGTTTGGGGATACAAACAGCTCAGGTAACTACTCTGATTTGGGAAACTATGGGCTGCTGTTACAGAAAGTCTTCAGGGTGTGTTATTTGACTTTTCTTGGGGTGATAAGAACATCTGTCTAGTTACCCCTGATAAGGCACACGAGTCCGGTTTGGTACAATGTGTTTCTCCCAGCTACTTACAGGAGCATGGGTGAGGTGATTCATATAAGAACATGGTTGACTCAGATGCAGATGCATCATTAAAAAGACCCACCCAACCTCAATGACAGCTCATGAAAGATGATCAATGGAGTCCCATCCTCAACTTTGCACCTTTTATACAACCTCTCAAGACAAGTATCTGAGGAGCAGGAGGGAGTAATGGTGGGAATTCAGGTGAGGGTGTGTCTGGAGGCAGATCCTTTTCATTCTCCTTCCACAGGGAATTAGAATGTTAACAGTCCCTTTGACACCACCATAGACCTAGCTATCACCGCATCATTCTGTTTGCTTCATTGCCATGACTACTGAGCCCAGGTATCCCAAGGTCTTTACAATCTCAGCTCCATGATGCTGACACTATGTCAAGCCTGAGAAAATATCTATAGCACAAGAGTATGGATCTCTGTTGGAGGGTCAAGAAGGTTCTAGAAAGATACCCAAGAGGGCAGTTTGAAGGACCCCACTGACATTGGTCTCCTTGGTTGTCTGCCTGGGGACCACAGATCCATCTATGGTGTGCGGTGCTGCCTGCATAGAAGCTGCCCGGCGGACCTCCTCCCGCACCTACATAGACTTTCATCAGCAGTTCCTGGAATCTTTTCTGATCAGAACGTTTAGAGAGATTCTTGGGTCCAGCCTTCACCAGGGCAGAGAACAGCCACACAATGTCAGGACGGCAGGACCACAGGCCACTGTGAACATCAGCTCAAGCCACAGGAGTAGTTCACACAGTCAGCCTGCGTGATCAGAATCCTTTATGCTGTCCTAAACCCTCACACTGCCTGGAGATATTGACCTCTCTCTATCTGTGACCTATGAATATTTTTCCTTTTTAATATTTCATTAGAGGTGAAGGATGCCTTTGTAGCTCTTTCCAGGGGAATAGAACTGTGCTTGGAATGAAAACACAAAACAAAGAGCCTCCCAACCAAAACAAGAAGTTAACAACAGACATAGGAAAGGCCAGGGCTTCACGTTGCCAGCAAGGGCTGGGTTGGATGGAACAGAAAGACTAGAATTCCTTATTTATTTTATATTTTATGTGTATGAGTATTTTGCTTGCCTGTAATATAAGCACACCACACCTGTACCCATGGAAGTCAGAAGACGACATTGGATCCCTGGAACTGGAGTTACAGACTATTGTTAGCCACCATGTAGGTGGGTGGGAACTGAACCCAAGTCCTCTGGAAGAGCAGCCAGTACCCTGAACCCCTGCACCATCTTTCTAGCTAACCCCAAGGCTAGAATTCCTTTGGAGACCCAGTCTTGGAGAGTGAGAACTGAAGTTTCCAGAAAAAATAAAAAAACAAACCCACACCTATGTTAAAAAGTCTTCTAGGTTGAGTAACTGATTAGAACTTCCTGGTTGTGGACCGTTGGAATGTTGTAGAGCCAGTTATCTTGGATCCTGTGTAGTCCTTAGACTAGTCATCCATTCCCAATTCTGTGTATGTCCTACACCTTTGTGATTATGTTTTGGGGATGTCTTAACTAATAGACAACTGGCCTCTTCCAATTCCGAAGCTAAGAATGTCATCAGCTAGTGTCCAAGGTCTCTAACAGAAGTTTTCTCTTCTATTTTACATCCTCTTGATGTTTCCACCAATGTATTTGAAAAGTGCCTTAATTTAGGATTTTTTTTCCTGTTCTGTTACTGTAAAAACCTCATGAAACTATTACCACATTAGAACACAGTATCTGTGGTAAGTTGAATCCATGTTCTCGGGCCACGACCATTCATATTTGGTTCCAGAATACTCAATCTCTTACTCCCTTTGAGCTGATATCTATGTATGGGATGAAATACCAATGTCTAGGACAAGGTACAGAATCTGGCATGGTTCTCAAGTTGGCAGCCCAAGGTCCTGGGGAATCTGGCACTGATGCTGGCAATCTGCGTGAGCCTGGTTTTTAAGGTGCCAGAGTACATAGATCCAGGGCCTTGTGGTGACTTACGGAGCCACCTGTGTCCTGTTCCCATTTCAGCCTGCACTTGCTGACCTTAGTCCTTAGGAGGAATACCAAGTCCTTTCACCTGCCCTACCTTTCTGTCTCTCTTTGTCTCTGTTGTCTCTCTCCTGAACACACTTCCATTTTGACCCATTTGGAATGGTTCTAGGTCCTCTTTTCATCCTTCCAGTCCCCACTGCATCGCCCCAAAGAAAACCTGCTTCTGCGTGTCGGTGCACCAAAGCAAGGTGTCTTCCCTGTGTGTACAGCGGTCCCCTTTCCTGGAGTCTCCTGGGATCCCAGCCTCAGTGGACATGGGCGAGAAGCTCCACGCACATGGATTGTATTTAAAAAGGAACAAATGTGTAACACCTGTTCTTTCTGCTTCTGGGCTTTGTGTATTAATTTCCTGTTGCTATGACAAACACATCACAGACGCAAGATAAGGGGCAGAGTTTATCCTGGCAGGGAAGCACGGTGGCCGGTTTGGCTTGGTCAGTGGCTGTGACAGTCTGACACAGCTGATCCTAGCACAGTGGCAAAGGAGAAGAGCTTGATTCAGAACTGGTGATGACTCTCCAGAGGCAGTCCTCTAGTGGTCTACATCCATCATCTAGGCTCTATGCCCAAACAGTTCCACAACCTCACAAAATAGCGCCACCATCTGGGGGTGGGGGACCCAGTGTTCAACATGAGCTTGTGGGGAGACATTTCAGAGTCAAACTCTAAGAGACACACTTCTTTTGTTGTTTAGGCAGGGTCTTATGTATCCCAAGCTAGCCTCAAAGTCATTATAGAACTAAAGGTGACCTCGAACTTCTGCTCCTCCTCCAGAGGGCTGGGATTACAGGGGTGTACCTGTGTACCCAGTTTATGTAGAGCTGGATTTTAATCCAGGGCCTCGTTGATTTTAGGGAGAAAACTCTACCAAACGAACTACATTTCTAACCTCTGGAAAGACTTTTTACATATCTTTTTACATACCTGTAAGAAAATTTGAATACACAGTAAATTTTGCCTGGTAGAATTCCTGCTCCTGTCCAATGGATAGCCCTGCTGGTGTCATCAACCTGAACCACTCTGGCAGCACATATAGCTGGAGCTGTTTGCTAAAACCATGAAGCATCCAAGAAGGCTGACAGATTCTCTAGGTCTCTCACTGACCAGCCTGTCCAGCTTGAGGTCTTTTTCGCATTAGAATAGATCAGAGAGGACAGTGTCTCGCCACTAATTAAATTCTCATCGTCACTCAACTGTTTGAAAGGGTGGCTGTCTTAAACCTTTGAACTTTATTTGTAATACAAAACTTCAATTAGATAAAGGACAATAATTAGCAGATCTTTTATCTTTGGGCATAATTAAATCTTTAAGAAGGGACGTTTTAATCAATGAGTTGTAATGACAAGTTCATAAATTAATTAATCCCACCAATGGAGGCTTGGCAGTAATCAATGGATCTTTAAAGAGGTCTGGGGTGAAGGAACAGAGCTGGGGGAATACAGATGCCCCGTTCGGTTTGCTGCGAAGATTCCCATTTATTAAGGATTATCTGGTCCAAAAGATGATCTGTTTATTTAAGGTAAAATCATTTAAAATATTAACTTTTTAATGGAAGGAAAAGCCTTTCTGCAAGTTTTTGCTTTTAAAACTTTCTTCTTGGAGTTTTCAAGTGAGCTGCCAATGTAGAAATCCATCCTCGTCCTATAGCTGTGACCCATTTGTTGATTCGATGGGTAGATTGTGCTAAAGAGAAACCAAAATCAAAGTTGGCTACCATTAAATATTGCAAGATTTTTCTCTTGCTATTTCTGGCCCCCTGCTTGCTTTTATAAATAATGCTTTATTGAAATGCTAATTTGTCCATTTGTTTCTGTATTGTCAATCACCATGTCAGATTGCAAGGGCAGAGATGAACAGTTACTAGAGAGACTATAACTCAGAAAGTCCAAAGTGATGCATTGATATATATCATTTGTTCCTTTTTCATAAAATATTGCCATATTGCCAGATTCTGTTCTTTTTCCAAACCTTGAAGGTTTAGGTACAATTTAAATGCAATACTACTGAAATGGTGTTTCTTGTAAGATTCTAAGTTAACTGCTTCAAATAGGAGGTTGTGGGAATGATAGCCTCCTAATCAGGTTTATAGCATTGAATGTTATCCCATCTATTTGGGGGAAATCAAAGGATGAATGGCCTGGGGAGGAGAAGGTACAGGCAAGGTCCTGTGGCCAAACAGCGCACACTTCATTCGAAGGGTAGATTGAAGCCCCCCCCCCCGGCATAGCAGAATGAAGGGGTAGGCTGCGTGCTAAGGAGGACCATCAAGTAGCTCACATAAATCCACCCGATTCCTTTTTTAATCAAGAGCCTTCAAGAACAAAACCCCCAAGTTTTGCTTGGGACCCAGGGTTGGCTTCTTTAAAGCAAAGGAGGGAAGCAGTGGAGGTTGGAGGGTGATGGAAAGGCCGTGCTGGAGATGGAGGGGTGCACTAGAGTTTGCCAGACCCTCTAGACTCTCCACCTTCACGTGGCCCTCACCTCAAGGTCTGCCTTACCTTGTTCTCTCTTCTCTCTTCTAAGGACAGCAGTCACCTGATTGAGTTCCCTTCCAAATGGTGCACGATTCCACCTTGAAGTCCTTAATGCTATTTGCAAGGAACGTAAATCTAAAGTTGAACATATTTTCAAAGTTGATCTCCCTCTTAGGGATCATGGTTATTCTTCCCCATCAACTCGATAAAACTTATAACCAGTATGGAAACACTCAGGTAGTGTCTATGAGGGTGCTTTTAGGAAGGCTTGAATGAGGGAGGAAGACCCACCATGAATGTGGGGAGCACTTCCTTGGCCTAGAGTCCCCGGCTAAATCAAAAAAGAAAGCCAGCTGAGCTCCAGCTTTCATTTTTCTCTGACGGCGTACAATGTGAGCAGCCACCCCATGGCGGCAGGCAGCACAGCAAGCGAGGGTTGGAGGAGTGGGCATCGTCGCAACACTGCGACCTACCTGCTTTCCAAAAGAAGCTGAGCAAGGTGAGTCTTCTGCAAAAGTCGGTGACGTTTCTCTCCCATCTTCTGAGAGTATGCAAAAGATAACTGCTCCAAAAACCAAGAAAAGGAGCTAGAGAGACGGCTTAGTGAGCAATGTACTTCCTGCACAAGTACGACTAGCTAACTCCAGATTCACAGCACCCACATAAAAACAGTATGGTACCCTGGTGGCTTACATCTGTAGCCTCAGCTTTTAGGAGGCAGAGATAGAAGGATCCTGGGGGTCACTGGCCAGCCAATGTACCACAAATGGTGAGGTTCAGGTTTAATGGGAGAACCTATCGTAAAAATATAGTGGAGGATGATTGAGCAGCCACCTCCGGCCTCCACAGGCACCCATCTGGGGAGACACGTCTGCATATCCACAGAGTGAGAGAGCGAGAGTGAGAGCGAGAGAACCCTAGTTTAGGGCGGCATCTGATCCTGTTTATGGAAGGTTCGCTGTGCCCCCTCCACAACTGATGGTAGAATAACTAGAAGCAGAAACTATCCATAAGACTTCTCTGAGTCTGTCATTTGCATAGGACAAGCCTGCAGGTCCCGCTTTCTCAAGACGCTTTTGAAAATCGCAATACTCATTTGAATGGAGCTCAGAGTTCCTTGGCAGGGAGACATTGGACCCTTGGAAATATTACTATTATTTCTGGAGCCAAATTTAGCGAGGACGTCTCTGCCTTTAATTACTGGTTGATGCTGAGCTGTACGGGGAAGTGATTACATGCACAATTAGTTGTTCCCACAAGTAGCCAATTATGGGAACGATTATTTAAGAAAATTGTGGCTCCTGCTAGGGGGACTTTTGCATCATAGCCTCAGAATACATTTCTGTATAAAAATTCTTTTTATTGCATGTATTATTATTTTTTCCTATCTCCCAGGCTGCCAGAAAAACAGCCCTTGTGGCCCTCTTTGTGGAGTGAGAGGAATTTTCTGTGTGGAAACCCAGACCTTTGGGGTACCACGAGATTTGGCAAAGAGCTGGGGGGAGTGGAAGCTCTCCTAGGATGAGTCTTGCTCCAGAGACCATGGCTTTGCCCCACAGATGGAGCCTACAGGAAAACGTAGTGCTCTGGACTATTGTTAAAGAACTCGTTTGGAGGCACAGTGCGTCCCAGGGCACAGCCATGGGTCCTCGCTTTCACAGTCACTGTGCCCATCAACAGTTTTCCCTGCCTCACAGCGAACACCTCTCTCTCTCTCTCTCTCTCTCTCTCTCTCTCTCTCTCTCTCTCTCTTTCTCTCTCTTCTTTCTCTTTCTCTTTCTCCTTCCTTTCTTCCTCTTTCTTTCTTTCTTTCTTTCTGGAGATGATGAAGAGAGAGAGAGAGAGAGAGAGAGAGAGAGAAAGAAAGAAAATATCACTCACTGGCTTGGAGTTTACCACTCTGGCTAGGCTGCTTGGCCTGCCTAGAATCCTGGCCTGGGGATTTCCACTTCTATCTCCCAGCAATGGGAGTCAAAGGACTCTAAAGCCAAGCATCATGAACTCAAAGCTAGAAAAGGCGTGCCAACAGACCTGCCTTTCAAGCCTCCATAAGGAGTGTGGCTTTGAGAACACTTCGATTCCAGCCCAGTAAGACCTAATTTAGATTTCTGACCTTCAGAAAATTAGGATTATAGCTAGGTGTTGCTTTGAAACATCTCGTGTCTAGTCATATGTTACAGCAGCTACAACACATAGATACAGCTGGTCAGGCCCACAGACTGCCTGCCTCCATGCCAGTACGCAACTCGATTCCTTTATACTAAAAGCATTTTGTATTGTGGTCTGATCTAATGTTTAACATTTATTATTTATTTATATATGTTTATATGTGTATGTATATGTAACTAAATGAGTTTCTATGTACTATTCATATGATGTGGGTGCCTGCAGATGCCAGAGGGAGTCAGATCTCCTGGAACTGGAGTTACAGGGGGTTGTAAGCTACTTGATGTGGGTGCTGGGAACCAAACCTGGGTCTTCTGCAAGAGCAGTAAGTAGTCTTAACCCTGAGCCATCTCTCACCTCTCTAGCTCCCAGTCTGATCTCATTTTAAATAGTATTTCTGTTGACTTTAGTGTATGTCCAAGTGGTTGTTTGGGAGAGCTATATATTATATAGGACTGTTTCTGAGAATTTCTATTTATCTTATAATAAAGCAATAACATTACATATCTCCTGTTTCCTGATATTTCACAGAGGCAAAGTCTGGTACCTGCCCTAATTTATTTCTGTTCTTTTACAAAAATCCTTTCCACCCATGATTGGATTTTTATAGGACTTTTTATATAAGTAATTGTTGAAAAATTTATCAATTTTGAATTGCAGATCCCAGAGATATTAGCTGAAGTGTAGAGAGGACATCATCTGAGTCCAGGGAGCAGGCCACTCCCCAACTAACCATCCCGGAAAACTCTAACAATGACTTAGATAACGTACTTTATTATTCTTGTCATTTTTGCTGCTTGTGTAGGGGGCTATAATTCTTGGGTTGTGCCTTTGTGTTTTCCTGTCTTTCCTCTTCTAGCACTTTAAATTCTTAGCTGGCAGTGGGTAGATGAACCAGAGGGTCCCTGCTATCAAGGAAAGCTGCAGCATTATGCCTCATGTATGTTGCCACCGGACAGTCATGGGTCCCTCGCAGACTCCCCAACGTCTGTTCTGAGATGCGGCCTCTGAGTGTCAGAGCGGCTTGGCTGACAAGGCTGGCCAGGGACCCCCTCTCCCACCACACCTCTAAAAGCAGCTTGCACATAATCAGGAGAGGGTTTTGCTGATATTTTTGAACAATGGGGTCCACAGAGAGAAGAGAAAGTATTTTCAGCCCACAGCAAGAAGAGAAACTCAGGGTGTTTCCAGCATCACATGACATCTATCGAATCCACTTTGATTTTGTTATTCTTCTATCCGTGTAGGGAACAGACCTTTGGCAGAGTCAGGAGCATGTGAGTGACTTACTGGCGCAGGGTTCAAGATGTTTCCTCTTACCTCTGTAAGTCATTTGGTGGGAAATTGGGAGAAACTTCTTCTTTGCCATATTTATATACCTCCCATCAGTCAGGCACTACTGCAAATGTATCATTATCTTGGGAATTGAAGACTTCAACTTTTTTTTTGTGCGTGTGTGTGTGTGTGTGTGTGTGTGTGTGTGTGTGTGTTTGTGTGTGTTTGAGACAGGGTCTCCCTGTAGCTCCAGCTGTCCCGGAACTCACTATGTAGATCAGGCTGGCTTTGAACTCAGAGATCTGCCTGCCTCTGCCTCCTGAGTGGTAGGATTACAGGCAGAGTTCAACTTTTTAAACTGATGAAAACAAAGTTCAGAGACATCAAATAAATTGCCTAGAGTTGAAAAGCAAATAGTACAGTACAGTGGGGGTTTAACGCTAAGATTTATGTAGGGGTGTGTATATGCATGTGGGGTGTGTGTGTGTGTGTGTGTGTGTGTGTGTGTGTGTAGGCCAGCGGGCAATTGGGTATCACTTTCTAGAAGCCATGTACCTCTTTTGGAGACAGGGCCTGTCACTATCCTAGAGTTTGCTGATTAGGCTAGGCCAGAGAGACCCAGGGATCTACTCGCTTCTGCCCACTGCTGAAATTACAACTGTGGCCACCATGCTAGTTAATATTCACATGGGTGCTGGGGATCAAACTCAGATTCTCATACTTGTATGACAAGCACTTTACTCACTGAGCTATAGATTAGTCACCCAAACCCAGGGACATTTTGTTCTAGATCTTTCTCTTGATCTAAGAGGTGAGTTTTTCATGGGATGATTTTTTTTTAATCTTTTCTCATCTTCATGGATAAACGTGAACCTTGGGAGTAAAGTATGAATGGCATTCCCAACTGCCTATGGGGAACCTGAGCCACCTTGGCAGCTCCCATTAATGCATGAATGGATCCTGTCAAACGAAGTCCAATAGAAATTTTACTTCTAGGTATGGACCTAGTGGACAGAATTCCATGTATGTGCCAAATGACATAGGTAAGCAGTCTTACAGTAGACCACAGTAATCAACTCAGTGGTTAAAAAAACCCAAATGCCATTAACAATAGACAAAAGAGTTATGGTAGATTCATGGAATGGAATACAGTACAGGGATGAAAAAGAACCACCATGATATAAAACTATATAGACTCTTGTAAGCATAGGGTCTGGTGAGAGAGGTAGACCATCTCAAGATTATACTTATATAAATGTCGAAAAGAAGTAAAAGCAATCTGTGATGACAGAGGTCTGTGATTTAGCTATTTTTACATGAAGAGAGAACATAACTGGAGACGACAGAGAGGTGACTTACTAGTGTTGTTAAAGTTTATTCTATTACATTGGGGGCTTCTCTACATAGGGCAAACTTTGTCAGAATTCACCAAGATGTTCACTTATTCATGAACTTGTCTGTATTTATGTTAAATTAGAATTAAAAAGGTTACCCAAAGAGAAAGAAAACCTGCTAGATGAATTGAATTGTGTTTTATTTTATTTATTTATTTTTTAATTTTTTAAATTTTATTTATTTCGGTATGTGTATGAATGTACTGTCTGCATGAAGGTGTGTGCACCCGTGTCGTGCAATGCCACGGAGGTCAGAAGAGGGTGTCAGACTCCCCTGGAACTGGAGTTCTCCTGGAATTGGAGTTTCAGACGGTTCTTGGCCACCATGTGGGTGTTGGGGATCGAACCCGGGTCCTCTGTAAGAGCGGTCGGCGCTCTTAACCGCTAGGCCATCTCTCCAGCCCTTGAATTGTGTTTTATATGAACAAGCCACAGCCTAGGTAAGGAGATCAGAGGACAGTTTGCAGGAGTGGATTCTCTCCTTTCCCTGTGTGAGTCCCAGGGATGAAACTTGGGTCATCAGGCTTGGCCAAGAGCAACTTTACCCCCAGAGCCATGTTGCTGGCCCAACTGATTTGAATTTTTTTTTTTCAGACAGGGTCTCCCTGTAGCCCTAGCTGTCCTGGAACTCACTATGTAGACCAAGCTGGCCTTGAATTTACAGAGATCTGCCTGCCTTTGCCTCTACCTGCTGGGATTAAAGGCGTGCGCCACCACACCTGGCTCTATGTTGAATTCTTACTTGACTTTTTGATGCTGCTATTTGCCCCGATTCCCCTCAGCCATCCTGTCTTCCTTCTGCCCACTAACTTTACTCTTGCTGGTTCTCCTAACAGTCGCCACCATCTCCCAGAGCGATAATATGCTACATGACCACACTGTGACTGCCAAATCCAGGAGATTACCATGGACTCAGCAACAGAGTTTGAGGTCACAGTCAGTCGAATTACTCCCTGCAGCCAATTGGATAGCTCCCCTTCCTGATCCAGCCTCCATTCTGGAGATCCTGCTGGCTCTTGGTCCCTTGTGTCTGTAGTAGCTTCCAAATCTCCAGGTTATTCTGTCTTTCATTACTTTGACAGAAGTGAGCCTACTAGACAGCCATTTGGGGGTCCTTGTGGGTTTATGAGACAGTTGCTCACTATTAGACTGAGCTGATACACTCCATGGGAGATAATCAGAAGAGATGCTGGGTCCTGCTGGGTGCGGGGTCTCCGGGCCCAGGAGGTTCATGTGTCTCACTGATGTGAGCTAATTCTATTTGCTAGGGAGTGTTCAGAGATTCTTCTTTGCTTCAAACTTATTCTTTCCCCCTTGTAATTAATAATTATCCCAAGGAGAGAGCCGAGGAATGTTAACGTCTTACATAACTATCATATAATTTTGTGATTATGCAAATATCCTGTTTTGCCTCATGTAGTCCCCTTGTCATTTCAACATCTGTTATTGATTCTCCACTGGCCTTTTAAGCATGAGTGTTGATCCCCAGGGCTTGGCTGCAGCCTCTTTTATCACTGCTGGTCTCTAGGGGAGACCTCAGGTACCACCTAAACCAGGGGCCACCCGAAGTCTCCTTTCTTGCCCACTTTCCCTCTTCTGAGGACTCCCCATGGGTGGGTCACTGGCCTTTTCCCTGAACATGCTGAACTTCATCTTGTGATACCTGGTTCATGGGTTCTCCTGTTGTCCACAGGGACCCGAGTTTGGCGGTCATGTGCTAAAGGGTCCAGGCTCACATATCCCAGGACAAAGAATGTACCAGAGGTATTGAGTTAACAATAGAAATACAGTTTGTTAAGAACTTGGAAGAGGCATGAGTTCAAGAGCATCCTGACCCTTTATAAGTCATTTACACAGCACCCACCTTGCTCATGCTTGCACACTGCATGCTTGTCCCGTGGACACTGTCCATTGTGTGAACCCCAGGGAAGGGCTTCCAGTCCTTGGCCGGCTGGCCTCTTTCTCACGTTAATTCCCATGCCACTCTTCCCTGTGGTTCACACTCTCTTGTCACACTTCCAAACCCCTCAGCTTTACCTGGTTCCGTGACTGCGCCTGCTTACTCCTGTTACGAAGCTAGAGGGTACCCCTGACAGCTTCATCATCACCCTCACCTTCTACTCCATTACTTAACAGGGTCGGTTGATTCTGCATTTTAAAATCTTCCTAGGGCTGGAGAGGTGGCCCAGTGCTTAAGAGAGTTGGCTGCTCTTGCAGAGGAACCAGGTTTGATTCCCAGCACTCACATGGAAGCTAAGAACCATCCATAACTCCAGTTCCAGGGGACTAGATACCCTCTTCTAACCTCTGTGGTATTGGATAACATAGGTGCACTTACACACCTAAAATAACTAATGAATAAATACTTAAAAAATCTTCCTGATTCTGTTCTTGTTCGCAGCCTCTTTCCTAGTCCTCGGCACAGGCATCTCACGTGACAGCTGCTCTGCCTTTGCAGCTGGTCCTTCAGCTCTTGGAGTTTCCCTCGACCTTGCTTTCTATGCAGTGTCCAATGTGACTGTTTGTACCTCTTTCTGATTACTCAGTGTCCTAGCTGGTTTTTACTGTCAACTTGACACAACCTGGAGTCACCTGGGAGTGGGAACCTCCACTGAAGAGTTTCCTCCATCAGATTGGACTGTGGACATGTCTATGACAGATTGTCTTGATTGATTGATTGATTGATGTGGGAGTGTGCTGCCCACTGTGGGTGCTACCATCCCCGGGGAAGCACTCCTGCCTGGTTTCCACTTCAGTTCCTGCTTGAGTTCCTGTAGGATATATTTTTTCTTTATAATTTATTTTAAGATTTCAGAGAGAGAGAGACAGAGAGAGAGAGAGAGGGAGAAAGAAAGAAAAGGAAAGGAAAGGAAGGAAGGAAGGAAGGAAAGGAAGGAAGGAAGGAAGGAAGGAAGGAAGGGTATCTCCTGGAGCTGGGGTTACAGGCAGTTGTGAACTACCCGATGTGAGTGCTGAGAACCAAACTCTGGTCCTCTAGAAGAGCAGCCAATGATTTTAACCTCAAAGGCATCTTTCTAGTCCTAGACAATAGTGTTTTGATGCAATATTAAAAATAAAAATTAGCACAAATCCCCATAACAAAAAATATCAAAATTCAAGTAAAGACAGCTCTTTGTTATTACAGCCTATATCAGCCCTGACCTTTCCACCACTGAGAGAAGGATTTAGTTTATCAGATTGGGATGACTTAGAATAGGAAAATAGGAATTCTCAGAGTAGGAGAGTAGCTTTTTGCCCCAGGGGACCTCTGGGAATGGCTGGAAACATTTTGGAGTGTCACAACAGTGGTGAGGTGTGCTAACAACCAGGAGGTCTGGGCTAGAGGAACCTGTACTGCTCAAGTGCCCGGGACAGTCCATAGCTCAGTGGAAGAGCTGGCTGATGCTGAGAAAGATGCCGTGGAGAGAGGGGTTTGCAGGAACCTTGTATCACAGCGAGAAGGACACAAAGATACTGAGTTGTCTCAATTTGTGAGCCACTGGGCTCTACTGCATCTACTACCACACTGTCAAGAAACCCTGAGCAAATCCTAGAGAGATGGAGGCTAGGAAGCAGCCTCTCCCAAGGGACACTTCCCCAGGCTGCAGTTCCTTTTGTTACACCTGGCTCAGGTGGGTGGGTGGGGGCAGAAGTTTTTCCGTCAGAATGGTTTCTCTCCTTTGTTGCTCTTGTTTATTATTGGCTTTTAAACACCCCAACCCTCTCCTTAGCTCCCAGCACCGCCTTGTTTCCTCTCCTTGTCTTCCATATTGCTCCTGGTCTCAGAGTAGACCCCCGTGTCTGCTCCCTTATCCCAAATCTCACAAGCTGTAGTTGTCAGTGGGCAGCTGAGTCCACTGATGGGTAAAGCTCTCCTCCAAGCTATGTTGAACCCTCTAATTCCTTTCTTTCACAGCACCTGCACACTGGTTATCCCATGATGTGGGGACTTTTGCTGGAATGCCAGCCAACATTTTTTCTCTTCTCTCATTTTCACTTTCGCTCTCTCTTACATGAGACAGAGTTCCCTCCCTCCCTCCCTCCCTCCCTCCCTCCCTTCCTTCCTTCCTTCCTTCTTTCCTTCCTTCCTTCTTTCCAAACTTCTATCCTTCCACAGGATCTCCTGTAGCCGTCGTCTCTTCCTCCTTCCCTCCATCCCTTCCTCCTTTCCTCCTTCTCCTCCTTTCTGCCTCTCCCCTCTCTTCTTCCCCTCTGTCCCTTCTTCCTTTCTACAGTGCTAGGGATTGAATCAAAGACCCATCTAATTTTTCTTCCAGCCCCACACATTTCTATTACCTTCCTTCCATCTTCCAGCTAGGCTGAGCTCCCCAAGTCGCAGTGGGCAGAGCTCTGTCACTCTACTTCCTCTGCCTTTGTTTTATCATCTGCTAAACAAAGTCAGAGTTCCCTAACCTCACAGTGACCTCACAGGGAAGCTGCAGTCACCTGGAGAGACTGGGTACCCCAGAGAGCTCCGTGAACCGTGACGTAACATGCTCCGTCAGGTCCAGCTGCTGTCATGGACTAACTTCTCACCTTGACACTGGCTGTCATTCTGCCCTCAGAAGCCCTTGCCTTTGCATCCTCAGAGGGACAGGAAGGACACTGACTGCACTAAGATTTAGAAGGAAGTGGGCTCCAGCAAGCATCACTTTGGGAGGTGACTTATGAATTGGCTGGTGAGGGTTCTTTTGTGCTACCTAGATAGGAACCATGGATGGAAGGCATTTCTTTAAACGCCGGTCTCCAGCAGCTTTCATTATCCCTGTGTCCGACAGCACTGTGTCACAGGTAGAAGCTGTGACACATGGAGCCCTCTAATGTTACAGTCCCTGCGTTCACCTCCTGTTAGAACCCTTAGCCTTTGACAATGGCTGTTGCTAAAATGCTCAGCCTGGGGTCTCAGACTTTGGACCTGAAGACTTGACAGCTCTCTGGAATCTTCTGGTACCCAGGCCTGCATTTTCTCTTCTCTGGGTCCTTACAGGAGTTTTAACAACTCTGCTCTCTCTCAGTCTTTAGTTTTCACTTCTCTTTTTACTTCCCTGGCCACCGTCAACTGTTTGTTTCTTCAGTTGTCAAGGGTTGAAGGACTCAGGGTTCCTGCCTCTGTTGGGGTGGCCTTCAGGAGCCTGTGTGCCCAGAAGATCATCCAGGAGAGGGCACTGTGTGCAGCGCATTGCAGACATCCCTTCCCAGTGGAGCAGAATCCTGGCTGGTAGAGGAGATGCCGGGTAGGATCAGCAGGCTTTTACAAAGGCAGTGGAAGGGCTGGAGAGATGGCCTAGCGGTTAAGAGCGCCAACCGCTCTTACAGAGGAACTGGGTTCGATCCCCAGCACCCACATGGTGGCCGAGAACTGTCTGAAACTCCAATTCCAGGAGAACTCCAGTTCCAGGGGAATCCAACGCCCTCTTCTGACCTCTGCGGCATTGCACGACATAGGTGCACAGACCTGCATGCAGACAGTACATTCATACACATACAGAAATAAATAAAATTAAAAAAAATTAAAAAAAAAGAAAGGCAGTGGAGATTCAAGCCAGTGGGTGCCGAGGGCGGTTGGTCCCAAGTCTCCACAGTCAGGCAGTCTTCCTCACCAACACCTTTGACCTGCAATTTTTCCATTGTCAAGCGACATTAGTTGTTGGTGAAATGGGACAGTGCTGGAGACCCGAGTGGCAGTACAGAGCAGGGCGGTCCTATCATCCAGCATTAGTACTGGAAACCTGGCTGCTAGCAGCGGGGACAAACCCCACCCAGAGCACTGTACCTGCTGAGCTGCGACCCCCACCCAGAGCACTGTACCTTCTGAGCTGTGACCCCCACCCAGAGCACTGTACCTTCTGAGCTGTGACCCCCACCCAGAGCACTGTACTTTCTGAGCTGCAACCCCCACCCAGAGCACTGTACCTTCTGAGCTGCGACCCCCACCCAGAGCACTGTACCTTCTGAGCTGTGAAGCATTAAGGAGGCTTTTGGGCTGGGAAGCCTGGGACTTAGAAGACACACTGGACTGTTGGGGAACCCGGGAGGGGACCAGAAGCTGTATCAGGTGCAGGGACAGTGTCAGGTAAAATCTGGAGTGTGGCTAACTGTGTCAGATTCCTGGGGTGGGGGATCTTTAGCTGTCAAGCTGTGGGGATGCCTAAGCTGAAGAGATCCAGTGTACTGGCGGCCTCCGTCACTCGCCGCAGGCCTGTCTCTCATGCTTTTCTCTTTTGAGTTTAGCCTGCACACTGAGAGTGCGGGGACCAAGGGAAGCGAAGTCCACCTTTGACCTATCTGATGTTGCGGAGTCAGGGAAGGCAGTCCAGGACAGTGTACCCCAGCCCACTTATGGAGTGACCCGGAGCAGCCTGCTTATACAGAGTCCAAGAAGACGTGTCTGGTCCAAGCATCCTTGCCTCTAGTACCAATCACGGCTTGTGCTTTGCACCAATCACACACAGCCTTGCCACCTGTCCTAGTAGCCCCTCCTCCAGCGGACATATTCCTTCCCTCTTCATCAGGGTGGAAAGTCCCATAAGGTTTGTGATTGTAAAACCCTGGTCCAAACTGGTCCCAACAGCTCTAACTGGGGCAGTGTCTTTAGGAGCTTGGACAATCAGCTTGGCGTAGCTGTGGAAAGATGACTGCAGCAGGCGTGAGGGTGGCTCCCCTGGCTGGCTGACTCTTAGTCCTCCTGCCTAAGGCAGTCTGTGAAGATGGTGGATTCTCACAGCTATTAAGGAAGTCAGATTTCTCCATCTGCATGTGTTGCTAATTTACAAGAAATTGAACATAAGGAATTATTGCAATACAAACTTAGAGAAATTGTCATGAGCACTAAATGGTGATTTATTTTTTTGAGACAAGGTTTCACTTTTTAACATTGTCTGGCCTGTGTAGACTAGGCTGGTTTTGAACTCATAGAGATCTGCTTGTTTCTGACTCTCCTGTAAACAGTGATTTTTAGCAATTTATTTTATGTGTATGAGTGTTAGGCCTGGATGAATGTAAGTGCACCTGTATCACACAGTGCCTTCCAAGGACAGAGAGGGTGTCATCTCCTGCATCCGGAGTTACAGACTGTTGTTAGCTGCCATGTGGGTGCTAGGATTCGAACCTGGGTCTTCTTTCTGCAAGAGCAGCCAATGCTAACTACTGAGCCACCTCTCCAGGCCCCTGACCTCCTTGATGTGCTCTCATGTGGTAGAGAGACAAAGAACTCTTATTTCCTCCTCCTCCTCTTCTTCCTCTTCCTCCTCCTCCTCTTCTTCCTCTTCCTCCTCCTCCTCTTCTTCCTCTTCCTCCTCCTCCTCTTCTTCCTCTTCCTCCTCCTCTTCCTGCTCCTGCTACTCTTCCTCTTCCTCCTCTTCTTTCTGTTCTACTTATTCAGGTATTAATCCTATTGTGGGGGCCCCACACCCGTGACCGATTTGCTCTCTAACTAAGGTGCAGCCAGGGCTTCATGATGTGATTGGGGCTGGGTAATTTAGCCTGGCCTTCTGTAAGATGGAGGCAGTAATAGAACTTCTTTTTACTTCTTTAGGGTGTTGATGTGAGAGTTCATTGTGAATGATCATTTAATGATTTATTATTATTTTAATTCATTCATTATTAATTATTCATTAATGAATGTAGAATGAGTAGAAATAGTAAATGCTTTATTTTTAGTTAGCATTCAAAGTAATGCATTTCATTATGACATGTTCCTTCTTTGCATGTGTGTGTGTGTGTGTGTGTGTGTGTGTGTGTGTGTGTGGTATGTGCATGTGGAACCTGGAGGTCAACTTTGGATGCTGTTCTGCTCCTCGTGATGCCATCCATCTTGTTTGTTGAGACAGTCTCTCATTTGATCGGGAACATGCCAGTTTGGCTGGGCTGGCTGACTAGAGAGCCTGAGTAATCTGCCTGTCTCCACACCCACAATGCCAGCATTACGAGCCTGTGCCAGCACACTCAGCTTCTGGGGATTGAACTCAGAACCTCATGCTTGCCTGGCAATCTAATTGCTGCCTGAGCCATCTCTCTGGACCAGTGGTAACATTTTTTTAGATGCTTTTCATTGTCTTCTGTTTATATCCACCCCATCCATCGCTCTCTCTTACCTCCTTTACCCAACATCAGACAGCGACACCATTGGAATATTTCCCTGTCCTTCACATGACCTTGTCACCCTGTCTTGGCCTCATGGCTGGCATCTTCAGTGCAAGTCCAATAAACAGCTCCTCTTCATCCACAGTGCTCTGTGGACTGCCCACACTTGGAAGGATGCCTTTCTCTTAGCAACAGAGCAGACAGACAGAGGGATGAAGGACCAGCTTTGTCTCTCCGAGGTTATAAACAGCTTAGCCTCAAGTCCTCTAAACTTTTGGTTAAGTTAACTTTGTGTGTCCTGGAGAAGACGGGCGTGATGGCATTCTCTCCTGGAGCCACCAGGTGGCAGTGTTTCCTTTGCCACTGTCCAGCAGGCATTTTGCTCCTCAGGTCAGGCAGTCTCTGTCCAGGCAGAAGCTCCCACGCATCGCATTGCAGTGTCCCCAACTTTGGGAGGTGCATGGGGCAACACCATTTTCTCTGTGGAATTCCAGTGCCACTGTAGACAGAAAACACTGAGAACTGGCCCAAGGAAAGGGACTCTCCTTATATCTGGATTAGCTAAGAGCTTGTATATAATTTTGGAGAATGGTGTCCTGGGCCTGCAGAAGTCAAACAGTTCTACCCGAGTTTCAGTTGGCTTTCATGTCACATCTCTCTTCCTGACCTAAAATCCCCCACTGATGGCTTTTTAATAAATGAAACCCCAACAGGTAGTCTCCAAATGGACGATATATAACCATCTCCATGTAAATATTGATAAGAAATTTGGGGGGAGTGTCTTTGGGCTTGACAGACCCTTCTCAGCTCTTGGTGAGCTTAGCTCAGGGGCTATAGCCCTGGGAAAGCAGGCAGCTACCAAAGCTACTCTGAGCCAGGGGTGTTTGGGTTCTCTTCTTGCAAATTTGAAGAATGATAGTCACTAACCACAGAGGGTGAATTTGAGAGAGAAGTTTACTATAGATTCCTAGGGGAGCTTGAAATAGAGAGGACAGAAAGGGGAAAGACAAAGGGAGAGGAGAGAGGAGAGAGAGATAGACAAAGAGAGATAGAGAAAAAGAGGAGAAAAGAGAGATGAGAGAGGAAGGGGGGGAGGAGAGAGGGGAGGAGCATCGAGCTCTTGTACTCTCATACAGCAGGAGGAGGTGCCCAGGAATGGGATACCGAAGAGGTACTGGCCTGGGGGCTTTTCTAGCACTTATGGCAGAAGCTGGGGCAAAGCATGGGGAGGGAGCTGAGCTGGCCATCCCAGTTGCTCAACCTGGAGCTGAGTTCCGCTGCATCCTCATGCATAGCTCCCAGGTAAGGGTAAAAGGTAACAAGGAACCAGGAAGCAGAACTCTCTTCTAGTGTTCCTGGCCATAGCCAGGACATCCTCAGAACAGCTACTCTGTGTTTCCATCTCCTGTTCTGCATCCCTGGGGCGCAAAAGGAGTTGGCCTGGAACAGGGAACAGAACTGCTGTGGGGAATGTCACGTGATTTGTATCCAGGAAGGATGTTGGTGATGTTGGGGGCATTCAATCCTAACCTTCTCTGGAGGCAGCTTCTCTACAAGTTACGTGGTATAGACCAACAGTGCAGTGCCCTGTCAGTAGCACTTCGTTTTTCAATGCTTGCAGTCTGTAGACCTGGGCTATTTTGCTTCCTGAGCTGGGCTTCCTTCTCTCCTCTGTCAGATACATCCACATGCACGTTTGGTTTGTGCAGATGTTACCTGTAATTCAGCCTAGCAGGCAGCAACAGAATGAATGCAACATTAGCACCACCCATGTGGGGATGAGTCCTGACATTGTTATTTATTTCCTTTGCATTCTGCATAAGTCATTTCTTTCATCACTTGAACCCCAGGATGTCTCATCTATACAATGGGAAGAATATAAAAATGTACATGTTAAGTTGTGAAATATAAACAAGATAATGTATCTGAGGCATCTGGAACAAATTCTGGTGTATTTAGTGGAAACCTTTATTAAAGAGAGGGTAATGGACGGGGGAGGAGAGAAGATAAGGAAAGTGCAGTAATGAACCGTGTGTGTCAGATGATCTCCAGAAGGAAGGGAACGCATGGAAGGGATGGAGAAGGAGAAACAGAAGGTCAGAGTGACACCCTTTCACCAGATCTCAAGGTAATAGAGAAAGGCACCATTTAGAGTGAATCTACCATGGTGGGCTACGTGCGGGCTGTCTGGACCACAACAGAGAAGGTGGAGTCGCCAGTCACTCAGTGTAACCCTACAAAGGAAAGATGCTTCTAGCCTCAAGACACACGTGTGCTCAGCGCAAGTCTGTGCACGCATTTCTCTTCCTCTTTCCACACTCTTCACTTAGGACAAGTGGAATGGCCCCTTATCCCCACTGTACTGGGGTCCTCCTCTCCCAGGCTGTTACCTCTGCTTAGCAGTTTCTTGCATCTCCCAGGCTCATTCTCCAAGGTTCTTCTCCAGTGACACTCTGCTGAGGTCTTTCCCGAGTCCTAAGAGCCTGTTGGTCCTTTGCCATACAACCGTGACTGGCCTTGTTCCTTCATGACCTTAAGAGTGAATGGCTCTCTCTTTTTTTAAATATATAGACAGGATCTTACAACATAGTCCTAGATGGTCTGGAACTCACTATGTAGACCAGGCTGGCCTCATACTCACAGAGATGTGCCTGCCTCGGCCTCCTGAGAGCTGGGATTAAAGCCCTGGACCCAGCCTGACGTGCATAGGTCTTTGCCTCTTACCCCAATTGTCTTCGTTTTCTTACTTCAGTCCCGGCCCCACTGTACACAGCACTGCAGAATTAAATCATCTGGTGCATCAGTTACTTTGCTAATTGCTGTGACCAAATACCTGGCAGGAAGCAACTTAATGGAAGGAGGATTTATTTTGGCTCATAGTTTACAGGGACACAGTCAATCATGATGGAGAACACAGAGTAATGGGAGGGCTCACAGCTGGGGCAGTGAGAGTTTGCAGCTGCTGCTTCACTTCTTTACGTATGGTTACGGCAAGAAACATCGAGAAATGAATGCTGGTGCTTACTAGACCCCCCCTCCCTTTTGTTCAGTCTAGTTCCCCAGTCCATGGGATGGTCCCACCCACATTTAGAGTGACTTCCTTCCCAGTAAATCCTACCTGGAAACCCCTCACAGACACATCCAGAGGTACGTCTCCTAGGCAATCCTAGATCCAGTCAAGTTCACGAGGCAGTGGTAATAGAGACAACATTACTAAGAAAGAAACAACAAACATGGTTGTGCATGGTGACGCACTCCTATAATCTCAGTACTCGGTAGAGACAGGAAGATCAGGAGTTCAAGGCCAGGCCAAGCGTTGCGAGGGCCTACTTCAACAGAAACACAAAACAAAATTAAACAATAAAAATAGGCCGGGTTCCTTTTGACTAGCCCTCCTCACCTAATGCTGGCCCCCAGACCCATTTTTAGAAGGGGAAAACTTGGGGGCTGGAGAGATGGCTCAGCAGTTAAGAGCACCGATTGATTGCTCTTGCAGAGGACCAGGGTTCGATTCTCAGTATCCACATGGTGGCTAAGAACCATCTTTAACTCTAGTTCCAGGGGAACCTGATGCCCTCTTCTGACATCCGCAGCATTGCACAACACGGGTGCACCAACCTACATGCAGACAGTACACTCATACACATAAAAATTAATAAATAAAAATTTTTTAAAAAAGAAAGGGGAAACCTGCATTCTAGTTTGCTTGCAACATATCCTTCCAGAATTTCTCCAGTTGCATTAGCTGCCATCTATCTGCTTACTTTTAGTACTCTTGATGGACTCTGATAACAGTAGGGTTGTACTATGTTGTTTTATACATATTTCTGTTTTACCCTGTAAGCGGTAAATGATCAAATGCTCCAATTCATCTTATTGAATCATTCATCTCCAGGACCCAGCCCTGATCCAGGCAAACAAAGGCAGTGTTTTTCTATATGTAGCTGCCCAGAAATAAATGTGGACATGGATGTGAAGTGGGAAATAGGAGCCATCACAGGAGGAAAGTTTAATTAGAGTGTCAGCTTCCCACTCGGGCCGAAATCCTCAGAGGAGATCTCAGATCTTTGCAGTTGCTGTAGGAAAGGGCAGGGTCAGAGGGAGCAGCTGAACAAAACATACAGTTAAGCACAGGTGCCGATCCTTGGCAGGCCCAGCTCATCCAGGGAGGGAGGAAGTGCAGAGGGCACGGGAAGCCCTTGCCAGAACCTTCCAGCCCCAGGCAGAGTGCTAAGATCCACTTGCTCATTAAGATTCAACGGAGGCAGAGTCTCTCTGTCTTGTGGAAACCTGTGGAGAATAGACCATACAAACTCATGTCCAAGGGAAAATGGTGTGAAACCGCTTTATTAGAAGTGTATTTTATCACCCCACTTGGGGAGGCCGTTTGCAGACAGGAAGCGTTTTCTCCCTGTACCTCCCACAGGTGGAGGAGTATTCTGTATTGTGGGTAGCATGTCCCCTTCCCTGTTAATCATTGGATTGTCTCATCCTGTGCAGATGTCACAAGTCCCTCTCTCTTCTTGAAGACTTTATGGGTATTTATCTTGCAGTTTTCAATAAATCATTTCTGGCTCGCTCTCTCTCTCTCTCTCTCTCTCTCTCTCTCTCTCTCTCTCTCTCTCTCTCTGTGTGTGTGTGTTTTCCAGGGTGTTTTATAGGAACAGCATGGCACCTGACCCCTTGCCATATCACTGTGACATCTGCTTGAATCCCACCCCAATATGGCAGCTGGAAGACTGATTTGAAATTGCTAACTTTGAAAAGCTTGCTTGGAGAGAAAGGGGAGTTTTTCACTTAATCTAATTACAGTCATTATTTTAGCAAGGCTGAACATTAAAGTGGGAACATTTGTTAAAATAAGTTAGGCCAGCAGGGGCTAGTGGTGCTATCCACCAAACCCAGCTACTGGGTAGGTTAAGGTAGAAGGATGACAGGTTCAAGGCCTGGGCTACAGAGTAAGTTCAATGCCAAATGTGTGCCACTTAATGAGACTCTTACTCCAAAATAAATAAATTAATTAATTAAATAAAATCAAGGCTTGGGGATGATACTTCATGGTAAAGCACCTGTGTAGCATGAGTGAGGCCCTAGGTTCAATCTGCAGTACCACAGACAGAGAGAAATAAATAAGGAATTAAAAAAAGGCCTAACTAAATCAGTAAATTAGCTCAGACCACTGAAAAGAAAAAGTTGACCTTTCCCACTTTCGATCTGTCTACTGTCCTCTGGATCCTCCTATTAAGTACTAACCGCCCCCCCTTCCCACCTCCCCCACATAGTCACTTCCTGTTTTGCAAATTTGTTAGTTGCTTTTCTCCTTGCTGTGAGGAAATCTCTGAGGAGAAGCCACTTAAGGGAGAAAGAGTTTCTTTTGGTTTACAGTTTGAAGTGATGGAATCCATCAAGGTGGGGAAGGCCTGGGATAAGAGTGGGAGGCTGGACACATGGCAACCACAGCCAGGAAGAACTGGTGCTCAGCTCACTGCTTTCTCCTTTTTATTCAGTCCAGGACCCCAGCCCATGGCATGGTGCCGCCCACATGCACAGTGCTTCCTTCCACTTCAGTTAACCCAGTCTAGAAACTCCCTTGCACACATGCCCACAGGTTTGTTTCCATGGTGATTTTATTATTTATTTATTTATTTACTTATTTTTATGTATTTTGAGGCATGATCTCATGATCCTCTTGCCTCACCCTTCCAAGTGCTGGGATTACAGGAGTATAGCACAGCCTAACTTGAATTATTATTATTTTTTGAAGATACAGTATTTGCTTTCATTTGAAAACATGTCAATATATTTTTGGGGGGGAATCTTATTTTTTGTCTTTTTTTTGGAACTCACATTTTTTTCCCTTTAATTGTATATTACTCTAAAATATGCATACATATCCTCCACCCATATACCAAAATTACAAAGTCTGAAAATAAGTGGTAGGTTAATTCTAGAAACCATTAAGGGATTCACATTTTAACTGTACAGTTGCTTTCAGATAAAAAGAAATAAAGCAACATTGCTCAGCTTGCCTTTTAACTAAATGCTACCATCCACAGATGAGGGATACCATTCATCATTTGTTTTTCTGGGACTGTGTTACTTCACTTAGCATAATGGCTTCTAGTTCCATCCATTTACCTGCAAAGTTCATGATGTCATCTCTCTTTACTGCCCCATAGAATTCCATTGTGTAGATGTACCACATTTTCTTTATCCACTTGTCAGTCGAGGAACATTTGGATTGCTTCCAGCTCTTCGCTATTGTGAAGAGAGCTGCAATAAACATAGATGTATCTTTTCGGTAGGATGAGTCTTGTGGGTATATACCCAGGAGTGGTATGACTGGGTCAGGTGGTAGGCTCATTTCGAGTCTTTTAAGAGTTCTCCACACTGCTTTCCATAGGGGTTGCATGAGTTTGCATTTCTACCAGCAGTGAATAAGTGTTCCCTAGGAAAAGACTTTCTAAATTCATGGTGATTCTAAAGTTCATCGAGGTGACAATCAGGGTTAACCTCACAGTGGATAAAGCTTTACTAGAATAGAAAGCCAGCCCCTTGCTCTGTGCCTTATTCATAGCTTTTTTCCCCATAAAGCACCCAAGTACAGTGCTTCAGTAGAGCCCATGGGGCTGACAAGGCCTAAAATATTTATACCCAACCTTGGACAGTAAAGCTTGCTGTCCTCATTCTAGATACTTCCTGGGTATCGGCAGAGAGTGGTGTGTTCATCTCTGCTCTGGGCTCCTCCAACATGTTAGAGAGCATAGTACAATGTGCATATGAATGTGCAAGTGTGTGTACATGGCACAGGTGTGCACTTGGGCACAGGGAAAGGTCTTTGGCGTGCCCCAGGTACATGAACACTGGCCATCTGGAGAGCAGGCTCCTGTATTATCATCATCATCAAGCATGTATGTGTATATGTGTGCTGGTAAGGTAATAAGAGTGACAGACTCTTTCCATCCTATGGGGGCCTACTTTCTGTGTGGTTTGTGAAAGTGAAGTTGTTTCCCATAGAGCAACTGATCAGGGGATGTGGAACTTTTAGCTGGGAGCTGTGACAGGTGAACCCCAAACCACAGGTCCCTTAGGCAACAAGACAGAGAACAATTCCAGTTGTCCTTTTATCATTTATAAAGAAGACAATGAAATGCACAATTGTTTTCCTCATCTATTCTTACCCTTCCTGTCTGTCATGTCTCTTATTTTCTCCTTATTATATTATTATTCATCTTAATAACTATACACATTTTGGTCATTGTTACAGTTTGCTTTAACTGTCAGCCTAACACAGTACATAATCATGTGAGAAGAAAGCCTCACCTGAGGGATTTGTTTGCCAGGTCAGACTGTTCTGAGGACATGTCTGTGGGGGATTGTCTTGATGGTTAATTGATGCAGAAGGACCCTCCCAATGTGGGGAGTGCTGTTCCCTGGGAAAGAAGGTTAGCTATGCATGAGTCTGGGAGGGAGACAGAAAGCAAAGCAAAGCAGTGCCCCCCCCCCATTCTGCCTTCAAGTTCTTAAGTTCCTACCCTGACTTCCCTGGATGATGGATGGTGACCAGGATGTATAAGCCACATAAACCCTTTCCTCCCCTAAGTTGCTTTTGGTCAGAGTGTTTTATCACAGCAACAGAAAGGAAACTAGGACAGTAATCTACAGGCACCAGTAAGTCAATGGCTCTGCAGAAAGCTAGGCAATCTTGCAGACTTGTTTGGGGGAAGGTAAGACATATAGTAGGTACAGAGAAGGTTGGCTTACCCCTCTCTGGGAGATTGGCCCCTAAACATCCCACAGAGAGTACCCCAAGACCCCAAGACCCACTTCAATTCCTGGCTGCATGAGAGCTGCCTTGAGAACATTTGAGATTTGAGAACAGAACTCTAAATGCCTTTTCATAGTCAACATCTTTTTTTGTTTGTTTGTTTGTTTTTTGGTCTTGTTGAGACAGGGTCTCCCTTTAGTTCCATCTAGCCTGGAGCTTACTCTGTAGACCAGGCTGGCCTTGAACTCACAGAGATCCGCCTGCCTCTGCCTCCCAAGTGCTAGGATTAAAGGCGTGCGCCACCACGCCCGGCTGGCCATAGTCAACATCTTAAAAATGCAGACAGACATGTCAGGGAGATGGGCCCACCCACGCAAATCTGGCCTATGCCTGTTTAACAAGCAGCCAGGGGCAAGGGTGCATCAGTTCTGGAGGGGCGAACCTGTGTGCTGACCTAGATTGCTCGTGCGTTGAAGTGTGGCTTCAAATATTGCTCTTCCATCACAGTTTTTATTCTGTTCGTTCCCACACTTGGGTTTTGAGACCCAAGGAAAGATATGGCACCAGGGCAATACACACAGTGCCTGGACAGAGTGGGAGCTCCAGCTGTGTCACAGTGCCATTCTTGTCTGTGGGTGCCAAGACTGGGTGTATGCTTCTTGAGGGGTGAATAAAGAGGCACTACCTTTGGGCAATTCTCCTATCTCCAGGATACTACCCCACAGTGCTGAGGTCTCTCCACCTTGTAGAAACCCCGGGTCAACCAGTTGGAAGCTAGGATTTCCTCTTAGCATCCTGGCCAGGATGGTAGAGGGGCAGAGTACTGTGATAAGATGGTTAACAAGGAGGAAAAGAGAACTTTGTAGATAAATTTGCTCACTTTCCAGTAGATCTGCATTTCCAGCATCTTTTCTGTGCCATCTCTTGAGACCCAAGAGGTCTCTGATTTTTTAGTCTCTGATTAAATTCTAAACTCTTCTTCCACTCCATACCTTGGGGTCCCTACGTTAATTCTGCTTACCTATGCTTTGTCAAATTTTCTCTTCCTGTACCTGAGACGATCAAATTCTGCGTCTGGGTATCTCATCTTCCACGGTATCCCATCTCTTTGAGCAACAATGATCATCTTCCCACAGAAGCTTCTAGAAGGTAGAATGGGAGTGACAGAGCCATCCTTGACAGCTGCACACTAAGCTCTTCCCACGCATTTCCTTATGACTCCATTTACCAAAGAGGAAAGTAGCAGGGATGTGAAGGTTCGCTGGGGCCAACGCCACGTGCATTGCTGCCTGACTCTATAGCTCATGTATTCCTGGGATGCCCAGTTTACACAGTACTTAAAACAGGGCAAGAAGGAGGGACTTAGACAGTCTGAAGGATACAAGCTTGGAGGAAATGGACAAACAAAGCAATTTTCTATCATACTTAGAAGGTTATATGTGGGAAGATCCAGTTTGAATTAAGGGCTAGTTCTCAGCTAGCACCCCTCAGGGCACCATGTAGGAGTCATGGGGCTCCTGTGACCCCTGCCCCAAGAGGGAGCAAGCAAAGTGGCCCAGGCACATGATACTAGGCAGTGCAGCAGTATACAGTGGCACGAAACTGGGGGTCTGTGATTGGCTCTGGGAGCTGACATCATTTTGCTTATAAAAGTGAGTTGCAGTAAGCAATAAATCAAATTCTCCTTTACCATCATTACACAGAATTCCCGGTAATTATTTTTGCATGTATACAGGCTGAAGCAGGTCTGGATTTCGGGTGTCAGTGGCTAGTGGGTTGGGATGGCAGTCTATCAGACCAACACCCACGTAAGCTAGCGTAAAGTTGGACGCTACTGTGGGGCTGGAGGGAGACCTATCAGGTCACCAGCTGTGAAGTGAATTGTGAGTAGGCATAGGCTGAATATAGGCCATCAGCCATCAGCCTGAAATTCTTGTCTGGAGACCAGAAGTCTTTGGGCAGGTGGGAAAGCACGGCCAGATGGGAAGTGTTCTGTTTTCCCAGGCTAAGGACCTGAGTTGGAAGTACCTCTCAGATTGGGTTAGGAAAGTAGCCAACTAACCTCTGGGCCAAGGGGTCAGTTCCCAACAGTGACCGCAGGTGACCACCGTGCTCCCCTTCCTCAGCAGGACTGTGCTGCATCTGCTCGTAGCAAGAGAAGCTCCCACAGTTATGCAAGTGCTGGGACACACATGTGTTCACCTCTGCTCCACTGGTCTCATAGGTAGAGGGTGAGGAGGGTGGACTGCTCAGAAATGGGGGAGTTCAAGAAGAATCTAGAAGCAGCGATGAAAATGCAGAGGAATTGTGTGTGTGCTGGATAGCTTCGACCCTTGGCTGGACGCAGCTGGAAGAGGGGGCCTCAACCGGGAAATCGCTGCTATCAGTCTGGCCTGTTGGTGTGTGTGTGAGGCATTTTCTAGATGGCTGTGTGAAACAGGAGAGCCACTCCTGCACAGGTGGTCCTGGTGTATATAAGAAAGCTGGCTGAGCCAGGCAGGCCAGAGCAGCAAGCCAGTAAGCAACATTCCTCCATGGTCCCTGTTCATCATCTGCCTCCAGGTTCCTGTCTTGAGTTCTGCCATGGCTTTCCTCAGTGATAGATTGTGACTTGGGAATTGTAAGGTGCAATAAACCATTTCCTCCTCAAGTTGGTTTTGATTGTGGTATTTATTTTATAATAGAAAATCAACTAGAACAAATTGCTTATTTCTCTTCAGTTGAAAATCTAAAAACAGAAGTTTTTAACATGATTTTTTATTTTTGTCTTTTTTTTTTTTTGAGTCAAGTTTCTACTATATAGTCCTGGCTGGCCTGGAACCTGCTATGTAGACCAGGCTGGCTGTGAACTCACAGAGATCTGCCTGCCTCTGCTTCCTGCCACCATGCCCACTTTTTATTTAAAAATTTTTGTTCTTCTTACATGTTATTTATTTATTTATTTTCATATGTGTATGAATGTACTGTCTGCATGCAGGTCTTTGCACCCGTGTTGTGCAGACAGTACATTCGCGGAGGTCAGAAGAGGGTGTCGGATTCCCCTGGAACTGGAGTTAAAGACAGTTCTCAGCCGCCGTGTGGGTGCTGGGGATCAAACCCGGGTCTTCTGCAAGAGCAGTCAGCGCTCTTAACTGCTAGGCCATCTCTCCAGCCCCTTACATGCTTTTTAAATATGTGTGAATATATGTGTTTCTGTACATGTGTGTGGGTGCATGTGTACATGTGTGTACCTGCATGTGAAGGCTAGAGGCTGACATCAGGTGTCTTCCTTAGTCTTCCTTAGTTGCTCTCCGTTTTATTTTTGGAGACAAGGTTTCTCACTGAACCTAGAGCTGGGTTGTTTGATTAGGCTTCTGTCTGCCTCCCCAGCTCTGGAATTATAGTTGTAGCCCCTACCACTCCCAGCTTTTTAACATGGGTTCTGGGGGGATAGAAGTCAGATCTTTAACCATTGTATGGACTGAGTCATCTCCCCAGCCCTGGCTGGACTTTTTTTTTCCTGGACAGGGTCTCACTATGTAGCCCTGGCTGGCCTGGAATTCATTATGTAGAGGTGGCTAGTCTGGAACTCAGAGATCAGCTGTCTCTACCACTCCAGTACTGAGGTTAAAGGCATGAATCACCATACCTGCCCCCAAGCCCTGGAAATTTACTGAGAATAAAAACATGGCCTTGGTGTCCTCCAAGTCTGAATTCTGAGATTCAGAGGCAGAGCAAACATCTGCCGGTGTTGGCAATAAAACTACTGACAAACCCAGATGTGGGTGTGAACTCCAAGGTTCTAATACAGATTTGCTCCCCAGTTAGGCTGCCAGGACTGATGCGCTTCCATTTCTCAACTGAAAACACACTTAATGGCGACAGGTTTTTGGCAAGGGCAGGGTTTTCGGCAGGTTTAAGTTACTACTCTGGAAATGCAGAGTCAATATTGAAGTTCAGGGTGGAGCTGCTCTTCTATTGGGGAGAGCCCTGGCCTTCTTCTCTACTCACCTCCCTGGAGGACTGGATCCTCTAAACCAAAAGAGCCTCTCTTTATCACAACAGGGCTCTTGTGAGGCCAGTGTGTATGATTTCTGGAAGTCCTCACTGGAAACAACAGTTCCTTCTTCCTCCTCCTCCTCCTCCTCCTCCTCCTCCTCCTCCTCCTCTTCCTCCTGCTCCTCTTCCTTCTCATCCTCCAGATATATCATCAGAATGTGATTTTCCCCTTTGCAAATAGAATCCACACAATAGCATCTTCACTGTATTCTGTCCCTTCTCCATTCTAGTTTCCTTATTTAAAAAATATGTATGTGTATGTGTGTGTGTGTGTGTGTGTGTGTGTTTGTGTGCCACATACATGTCGTTGCTTGTGGAGGACAGAAGGAGTCGGATCCCCTAGAAGTGGAGTTACAGGCCATTGTGAGCCACCCATTGAATGTGAGTGTCAGGAGCTGGAGTCCTCTGTAGGAGCAGCAAGCACGTTTACGGCTGAGCTGGCTCTTCAGCCACTCCATGCACATTTCTTAACTAGTTTCTCTAGTTTGGGATGCTTGGATATGGCAGAGTTGTGAGCTGAGCTGAAGGCCTGAAAATCATAGGGTTCCCAAGTTTTAGCTTATTGTCTAGAAACAAGGGCTAAGGCTACAGTGTCGGAGTTGATGAATCCACCTTTTGTTCTAGGTGGGGAGCTTAGGTCCAGAGAAGGGGTCAGCAGAGTTCTGTGTTGGAGTCTTGGTCTCTGCCTCACCAAGTCTGCTCTCTTCTCCTCTTCACAGTGTGTTCCTGTCTCCTCTAGCCCTTCTTTCAACATTTTCCTCTCTGTCTGACTCTGGCAAGTAGGGCTTACAGGGCATATGTATTCTTATTTATTATCCTTTCTGGCTAATTTTTTTTTTTTGACAAAGAATATCATGGAATGAAACAATTCAGGCCAGACTCCACGTATTAGGTAGTCACAAGATGATGAATAAAGACCTTGGAATTTGGGGCCTGGGCAGATTTAAGATACCTAGGATTATGGGATTAGGGCCCACAGTTTTGCTTTTCTACCATCTTGCCCCCTCCCCAGCACTGTGAGCCTGAAGCTGCCTTCTTCCCGGGATAGCTGTCAGGATTGTGTAAGATGATGTGGGAGACATTTGGTACTACTGTGCTTACTTGATACATTTTGGCTCCTCCTCCTCCTCTTCCCCCTTCTCCTCCTCATCCTCCTCATCCTCCTCTTCCTCTTCCCTCCTCCTCCTCCTCCTCCTCATTCTCTCCTTCCTCTTCCTCCTCTTCCTCCTCCTCCTCTACATCTTCCTCTTCATCCTCTCTTTCTCTTTCCTCCTCCTAATCCTCTTCCTCTTCCTCCTCCTCTACATCTTCCTCATTCTCTCCTTCTTCTTCTTCCTCATCCTCTACCTCCTCCTCCTCCTCTACATCTTCTTCCCCATTCTGTCCTTCCTCCTTCTCTTTCTCCTCCACTTCCTTCTCCTCATCCTCTTCTTCTCCTCCTTCTCAAGTGCAGATTTATCATCTTAATTCTATCCATATATGAGAGATTTCATACCTTGGGGATATAGCCAGGCAAGGAAATGGGAGAAGGGTCACATTTGTTGGTTATCTATTGCGGGTCAGGCCATAGGCTTCTAGGACGACTCTGGGATGGTTGTATCTCCTGGGATGTTCTACATAGGGAAGGAGGAGGAGTAAAATCCTCTGCTGCCTCTTATGGTTAGAACAACCATGTACACACATAGATCCCACAAGAATGCTAGTACAGGCCTTAGATTTAGTCTAAATCATAAAACCTGAGCCCAACCCAGACCCAGAAAGCAGAGATGCAAGAACAGCTGTGACAGAACAAAGTGACATGAAAGTTTCATCCAAGTGCAACTTGACCAACCTGTACACATGTTACATGGCTGTTCTTTTTGGAGAATTTCATACGATGTATTCTGATCATATTCAAACCCCTCCCCCTCTCTATTCCCACTTACCACCCCCACCCCTAATGCACTTCATGTCTTCCATCTAAAAATATATTTTAAGGGCTTATCGAGTCTAATTTGTGTTTCCTATCACCTTAGGTGCAAACTTTAGAGTCCATGTGTGATCTAGCCTCTGTCACTGTGGCCAGCACAGCTCCCTGGAGCCCTGCAAGAACAAAAGTGAAGAACAGAGGTCACCGATGATCAGCCATAGGCTTATAGCAGGGATGAAAATTATATTTTTTTCTTGTTTAAGTCACTGGGTCTCTGGGCTAGTCTGTTAACGCAGCATAACCTCTTTCATCTTGGCTGTTCCTTGCTGCAGACACAATTCATCCCTCTTGTCCCTACCATGGTTTCTGTATCATCCTGCCCCTGGGGATATGTGCTGCCCCATTTTCCAGAGCTACTCTAGGAAGAATGAGAACATCTTATTTGCCAGACCCAGGCCTTAGGATGTGAATTCCATTATCTTATTGAAGTCACAAAATAAGCCTGGGAAGTAGAAAGTAGATATTGTGTTGAAGGAGGACACCAAGATTTATAGTGATGGAAGTATGCTGTGGCAAGCAACTAGGAAGTGGATTGGGTCTCAATTCAGACTTTTCCAACTCAAAAGCCTATAGGGTTCTCATGATAGCGTGCAGTTCTTCTGTGGCTCAGGAACATGACCCCTGCAAGAGGGTCTGAACTATCAGTCCAAGGGTTGGTAAACTCTGGTACATGGCTCAAATCTAGGATGCTGTCTGTCTTTATAAATAAGGTTTATTGGTACATAGCCATTTATGTATTTTGCTTGGGGATTGCTTTTATGCTCCAACAGTAGAACCAAGCTGAATAGTTTTAACAGAGACAACCTTGCTCGTGAAACCTGGGTATTTACCATCTGACCCTTCACAGAAAGGTTTGTTGATCGCTATGCTGGTGTGGTGGTGTGTGTGTGTGTGTGTGCAAGCATGCGTGCATGTGTATGTGTGTGTGTGTGTGTGTGTGTGTGTGTGTGCATGTATGTGGGGGATCAAATGAACTATGTTCCATTTGAAAAATTAGGAAACTCGGATTCAGAAAAGTAGAATATGGTGTACCTTTTTATTTTCAATGTTGGGAGTTGAACGCAGGATCTTATATATATGGTAGATAAGCACTCTATATCCCTAGCCTTGAGATATGTTTTATTTTATTTTATTTTGTTGTGGTGCTGGGGCTCAAACCCAGGGCTTCATGCATATTAAGCAAGCACTCTTCCATTGCGCTATGTCTTCAGCCCTTGGAATGTGTTTTTCAAAATCTAGTTATTGTCACACAAAGACATAGTAATATATACCATTGGCTATAGGAAACTAGTCTTTAGTGTCCATATAAGTAATCCTCCTAACATGTTACCACTCTCTTTTTAGAAAAATATTTATTATTTTTATTTTATGTGTGTGATTATATTGCCTGCATATATGTAAGTGCACCTATGCCATACAATGCCCATGGAGGTCAGAAGAAGGTGTCAGACTCCCCGGAACTGGAATTACAAATGGATGTTAGTCACTCTATGGGTTGTGGGAATCGAACCTAGGTCTTTTGCAAGAGCAGTCCTGTTAACTACTCAGCCATCTCTCCAGCACTTACCACTCTCTTTTGCATGAAAAAATGTTTTTTGTTTTCCTTTAAAAACTTTAATGGATGTTTTTATTATTAACATTTATTTATTCTCTTTCTCTCTCTCTCTCTCTCTCTCTCTCTCTCTCTCTCTCTCCACTCTCTCTCTCTTAGGTGTGTCTTTACACTGCATGAGTGGGCATTGTCCCACAGACGCTAGAGGAAGGCACTGGACAGATGCTGTGGAGCTAGAGTTACAACATGTTGTGATCTGTGTGTCCTGAGTGTTGGGAACCAAACTCAGGTCCCCTGGAAGAGCCATCTCTCCAGCATCCTCAATAAATGACCCTAGTAGAGATGAAATAAAATATAGCATGCAGTGAAAGCTAGTTGAGACTATGTGCCTTTGATGGCATTGTCTTCACTTAATTCAACCTTCATCTGACCTTATAACAGTTCCCATGCTATTAACATACTCCACAAATGGGATTTCAGATGGCTGCCTGCCATACTTCGTTGTAGAAATGCCATATTCTATGCTATCATTATAGTGTTTTTTAGGAATATTGCTTCCCGTCATACCGAACCTTTCATATAAATCTCTGTCCACATTTCTGAATTTTTCTTGGCATTTATTTTTAGAAGTAGAACTCCCAGCCAAAAGCATGAGAGTGTTTTAATGATCTTGCCTCATTTTACAAATGTATTTTCAAAAGTGTCGTGCAAGTCCTAGTGTGCTTTGATGTTGAATATGGGTATCTCATACACTATTTCAAGTTGATATTTTTTTTACAAGGAAATAATTTTTATTTTTAAATTAACTTTTTAGGTGGCATGTAAAAGAATGGATTTAATTATGATATTTTCATACATAACTACCGTTTTCTGAAATATATTGTTAAATTCTAAATCTTTCCTGTAACAGTGTATAATCACATGGAAAATAAATTTCATTTAACCAGCATATTTTTACCATCATTCAGGTGATCTTTTTTCATAGGATTCTAGCTATTCGCATTTTATATTCTGAAATACTTCATTCTAATTATATGTTCTTTTTACTGAGAACTCAAAATATCTTTAGAATATCTCTGGGTCTATTTATTAAGCAGTTTTATCGATTAGTTCTTCTATTTTCATTTGTTAGTGTTTTAAAATGGATTGAAATGGCCCTTTCTGGCCATGACCCTTACCCTCCATGCTGCCCTTTTCTGTCATCCCTTTGAGTGTGTTTTCGCTTTCCCAGTGATCTGCATTTCATCATCTCAGCCCTGTTCTCTGCGCTGCCAATTTCATTTGTAAACTGCAGTGTGCATGCCATAGCTCAACCTTGACCCCATGCCTAGCTATTTCAGCAACATTTTGCACCCTTGCTGCCTTGATTCTCCATCTGAGCAGTCATGAGCCTTGAATAAACCCAATTCATATCCTAGTTGTTAGAACAGTTCTAGGAGAGTCTTGACTAATGGGACCATTCGATGATTGATTTGATACTTTCCATTAACAGTCTACTGTGTCAAGTACTGTTCTAATTGTTTGATATATGTTCATCCACAAAGACAATTATCCTCATATTGCTTGCATTCTAGAAAAGAGAGACAATAATGAATACAAACAATAAGTAAGTAAGTAAGTAAATGGGTGATAATTGCTATTTGAAAAAGAAAAAAGAAATCAGAGGTGGAAGGAAGTTTGTTTTAAATGGTGCTGTCAAGTTAGCCTCCAATGAATAGGTGACAGATGATATCAGGAGTAGCTGTGTGACCTCCAGAGATCCAAGCAAGACATATCCAAGGTGAGGGGGCTGGCTGGTGGTCGGATTGGAGCAATTGTAGGGAAAGATAACAATTGTAGGGAAAGAGATATGATCTAAGAGGTTAAGAGGCAGAGCAGGTTAAAGGCATTCATTCTACAGAGTACGATTCTATTCTGAATGAAGTAAGTGGACAATCATAGTGTTTTGAAAAAGTAATAGCTTGATCCAACTGAGGTTTGAAAGGGACCACTCAGGTTGCTGTATTTGGGAGACTCTGTGGAGGCACAAAGGGAGAAATTGCGGTGTGGTGTGGAGACGCAGCCGAGTTAGGGTGGAGACAAGCAGGTGTAATCAGAGTCAGAATACACTTGAACTTACTGCCAATGGGGTCTGCTGCTATACTGGAATGAAGTCTTAGAGAAAGAAAGGAAGGACTCCAATGTGTGACATATGCAGCTGCAGAAGAGCCTTCCAGGGTCAGGCTTTAGATTGCTCTTGGTACCTTGTGTCCTGATTTCTTCTCAGGATTACAGGTGATGTTGAGTAGGCAGAGTAGACCAGATTTCAGGAGGGAGGGCTGAGCAAAAAATAGAAAGTTGGGGGATGGATAAGTCACTTTTCTATTGTTCTGATAAAGCGCCACCACCAAAGACAGCCTAGGGAAGTGTTTATTTTGGCTTATGGTTGTCCTTCATGGTGGGGAAGGCAGGAGCAAGAGCTTCAGAGAGAACATCTCAACCACACGAGCATCAAGAAGTAGAAGGGGGACAAGGCTATAAACTCCCAATGCCCACCTCCCAGTGACGCATTTCCTCCAGCAAGGCTGTACCTCTTAGAGACTCCATAACCTCCCTAAACACCATGAGCAACTGGGGACCAATTGCTTAGACACAGGAGCCTATGGGGGACAGTTCTCATTCAATCCACAGCAGGAGTCTTCAGGGTATAGATGGCATTTAAAGCCACTAGAGCGTGTGGGATTTCAAGGTTAGTGGGTGCAAGTAGAGGACTGTGTACTCTGCAAAGAACTATATTCTAATGTCAGCTAGGTTATGTGTGAAGACTGCTAATTCTGCCTTTCCTTATATTTTTTAGTCCTTAAATCCTGCTGAGAGTTACACGAAAGTTCAAATAATGCTGTATCCTCAGCCTTTTCTCAAATCTCATATATGACTTGGAAGACCTGGAAAACTCAATGAAATTGTATTTTATAGAGTCTAAAATAAAACTTGAACTAGAACATGGTCTTTACTAGGATGCTTTCTGCCTCTGTAATTTGGCCAAAATGTGGAGATGCACGTTCCCCAGCTCAGGTAAATCAGGACAGGACCCCATCTGTGACTAATGTATATAGTTGTGTGTGCACAAAACTTTTCAGCCTGTCATACAGGAGGCTCACCGGGAAACCAAGAGATTGGCAAAGAGTGGGTCTATCCCAGAAGAGAGAGGACATGAGGCTCTATCTAGTAGGTACTATTTATTTAGATTAAAAAGGAAGATTGGGAGGGTCCTGAGACACAAGAAATACTTAGAGATTTGAGAAAGACAAAGTTGGTGGAGAATAGAAAGGTAAATCAAAACTCCCGGAGAAACAAAAAGCTCTGCAAGCTGAGCCCTGTTCCATGTGCTCTCCTGAGCCTGACTGATCACTCTCACAGGAAGCCTGTCCTTGGGGTCAACCAGCATTTACTGAACACTCTTTGTGTCATCACTGCATTTCTGTGTTTCCTTGCAGGACAACTATTACAACAGCCTCTTTACAGTGAAGGAAATTCAAATACAGAGATGAGACCCTGGCTCCAAACTGGGCAGTCCCTTAAGGCATCTGGATTTAAACCTAACCTTCCATTGCTGGGCATGGTGGCATACGCCTTTAATCCTAGCACTTGGGAGGCAGAGACAGGCAGATCTTTGTGAGTTCAAGGCCAGCCTGGTCTACAGAGCGAGTTCCATGCCAGTTGGGGCTACAGGAAGACCCCATCTCTAAAAGACAAAAAAAAAACAAACCCAAAAAACCCAAAAACCAAAACCTAACCTTCCCAATTTGAAAGCCCAGTCTCCCTTCCATGCATGCTGTGGTCTCTCCCAAGATTTAGGCAGAAAAGTTGCAAAAATGAGTGTCAATCCCTTACATAGTGTAAGTGCAGCTAGTATTAATCACAGACATTGATTGACAGTAAGAGAAACCCAAAGTAAAGCTAGCAAAGATTGAGCCACAGCATTCATCCTTTCCGGGTGCACATTAATTAATAATTAGTCAATTATACTATAGTAATATTAAAGACAGGGTTCATTAGAATCCTTAAATTAGAGGTTCCCAATTGGGGGGTGATTTTTGCCTTTTGGGCACATTTGGAAATGACTAGGGAAATGGCCTTGTCATCTTTGGGGTAAATGTCACAGATGGAGGAGACTGCCTCCCTTCCTACCTGAACAGTGAATTATTCATCCCAGAACATCAGTAATGCTGAGCCAGAGGAACCCTTCTCTAAATAAGGAGCATGTGTAGAGAAAGTAAAAAAAAAGCAATCTAATTAATTTGTGGATTCTTTCATAAAGAAGTTGAGATTTTTGAGTGAATATTTTTTGATATTAGCAGTGTTGTAATAAGAGTGTTAAAATGAGCCTTTGGAACCTTCTGGATGGAGCGAATGGCTAGTGAGTGATCTCCTGCCAAGGTATGACTGTGTAGAAAGCCTGTTGGTGAGAGGTATGTGTGTGTGTGTGTGTGTGTGTGTGTGTGTGTGTGTGTGAGTACACTATTTCTGGTTTTGTTTGGAGGTACGAGTTGGGTTTGGGGAAAAGATGCCCTGCTATTTCCAGCTCTGAGCCTCCTCTGCTCCCCACTAAGATTCCCTTTGCAATTCGGCCGCTTTTACACTCCCGTCTTGTGCGTTCTCTCTTCTAATCTAATACCTCCGCGTCCATATCTAAACATGATCAGTGACAGTTTTCGCTGCGGGGTGAGGCTTTTACTGACAAGGCCAGTGAGTGCTGATTTGAGACCAGCCATTGTGAGTGACTTCAGCTGTCTCTTCAAGTGACATCCGGCTCCTTGAGAAAGGAGAGATGACGAAAGTTCTTTGGACAGAAAACTTTCGCTGACAAGAAGGTGACAGCCCCTTGCACAGCTGGTCTCTGATATGCTTTGGAAGGGGCCCACAGAGTGACTAATTTGAGCTTTGCAGTAGCTGGAGGAAGTGTGGGCCAGTGTATTCTTAGGGCTTGGAGGAGGCTGTGAAACAGATTGGCAGTGGTGCAGGACAGACAGGCCCATTGTTGGGGGGAGGGTAGAAGGCCAGGGAACCCCATCTTCTTGGAACGTGAGGACATAGATAGTATTTTTCTTAATTTAAATTTAAATTTTTTATTTCTGTCTATGTGTCTGTGTCTGCTTGTCTGTAGGTGCCCATGGAGCATGGAAGAGGATGTTGGATCCTGGAAGAAAAATTATAGGTGGTTATGAGATACCCAGTATAGGTGGTAAGAAGCAGACCTTGGTCCTCTGCAAGAGCTCCAAGCCCTCTTGACTGGTGATCTGTCTCTCCACTGCAGAACAGTGGGGGTACTAATGGCCAGGGGGGTGTTTGCGTATCTCTCCTTCCGGTGACAGCACTTTGATTTTACATTAGAAGGCACCCATTTGTATTCTTATCATTTAGGTGTGAGGTAACCCTGTTTCCTGGTCAGATTGATCAGCTGGTCAGCATACTTATTCTCTTTACCCCCCAAATTGGTTGAGCCATGGCCAGGTGACTCGGGATGACCCAATGAGACTGAACCCTTTGACTTTTTTTTTTAATTTTTTTTTTATTAATTTTATTTATTTCTGTATGTGTATGAATGTACTGTCTGCATGCAAGTTTGTGCACCCGTGTCGTACAATGCCGCGGAGGTCAGAAGAGGGTGTCGGATTCCCCTGGAACTGGAGTTCTCCTGGAATTGGAGTTGGCGGTTCTTAGCCGCCATGTGGGTGCTGGGGATCGAACCGGCGTCCTCTGTAAGAGCGGTCGGTGCTCTTAACCGCTAGGCTATCTCTGAACCCTTTGACTTTTAGTGCAGTAATTGGGAGCAAGTCACACATTCTCTCTGTAGTCATCAAACAGTGATGTTAGCCTGAGATTTCTGGAATTACCACTTGGAACAATTTAGTTAGAAAACAAGCCAAATAAGAGAATGAAATGGATGGGGAATGGAGAGAGAAGACGTTACACTCCTGATGAATCGGCTGAGATTCTCAGCTGGATCTGAAGGACCCCTCTATTCTCAACTTTTCCATTACACAAACCAATGAATTCTTGTTTTTCATGTAGCTAATTTAAGTTGGTTTCTCGACAGAATGATTCCTGATCAATACGAGTAGCTGCCATTTTTTGAAGGACTGCAGACACTGGCTTTTGTTTCCCTATGGAAAGACAGTGAAACACTGTGGGATTGATGTGTGTGTGTGTGTTTGTGTGTGTGTATGTGTGTGTGAGGAGAGAGAGAGAGAGAGAGAGAGAGAGAGAGAGAGAGAGAGATACTGCAAATGAATGTGTGAATATCTTTCTCATCACTCTCTACCATATTTCCTTGAGACAGAGTTTCTCCCTGAATCTTCTGCTTGCTGGTTTGGCCAGGCTGGTCAGTGAGCTCCGAGGATCCACATGTCTCCACCTGCCTGTGCGGGGGTTACAGGGATGTGTGACATTTTATGTGGGTGCTTCAGATATAAACTCAGGTCCTCACGCTGGCTGAGCAAGCCCTCCCATCCATCCTCTGAGCCATCCCCCACACCTCCATTGTGGGTTTTGGAGCCATACTACCTGGCTTTGAGGCTTTCGCTGCGTGTGCCTTACCAATGTGCCGTTTGTTAAGGCTAACTTTTCTGGAACTCACTTTTCTTATCGACATAATGGAGGTAGTATGTTTTTTCATCTTGCGGTGATTTTGAGGATGAAGTGATCTAAATAATGCCTGGAACACAGTAAATTTTAAATTCATATTAACTATCATAATGTTCTGTGTCCAGAAAAGAGCAGAGCTTTCTGAATTGGGAACATGTCTATGCTTTGTTCACTTAGAAGGGCACTGTAGGGGCTCTGAGATAGTTCAGTTGGCAAAGTGATGGTAGCACAAGCATGGTGACCTGAATTTAGAACCTTAGAACCCTTCTTTTTTTTTTTTTTTTTTTTGGTCTTTTCGAGACAGGGTCTCCCTGTAGTCCCAGCTGTCCTGGAACTTACTCTGTTGACATGGCTGGCCTTGAACTCACAGAGATCTGCCTGCCTCTGCCTCCCAAGTGCTAGGATTAAAGGCGTGCGCCACCATGCCCGGCTAGAACCCTTCTTAAAAAAAAAAAAAATGAAGCCAGGTGTGGTGGTACACACTTTTAATCCCAGCACTTGAGAGGCAGAGACAGGTGTATTTCTGTGAGTTGAAGGCCAGCCTGGTCTATATAGCGAGCACCAGGCCAGCTGGGACTAAATGGAGATCCTGTCTCAAAAATACCAAAAAAATAAAATAAAAGAATGAAAATAAAATGAACTGGAAGGCAAGGAGTGGTGATGTGCACCTGTAATCCTGGTGTTGGGAGAAGGAGACAGGAAGATTCCTGAAGCTCACTGTCTAGGCAGAGCTTATTGAATCAGTGGGCTCAAGGTTTAGTGAGAGACCCTGCATCAAAACATAATGCAGAGAAAGCTGACCAAGTGGTTAAGAACACATACTGTGCTCCCAGAGGACCTGAGTTCAGTTCCCAGCATGCATGTTGGTTGGCTCACAACTACATGTGACTCCAGCTCCAGGGGACACATTCGCTGCTGGCCTCGCAGCCTCCTGCACATGCACACGCACACCCCCAGATATAGATTTAAAAATAAGGTGGATGCTGGGCGTGGTGTCACACACCTTTAGTTCCAGCATTCGAGAGGCAGAGGCAGGCAGATCTCTGTGAGTTCAAGGGCAACCTGGTCTATAGAGCAAGCTCCAGGCCAGCTGGGGCTAAAGCTGTCTCAAAAAGATAAAAAATAAATAAATAAAATAAAATAAGGCAGAAAATGATAGAGGACAACATCATACATAGGCCTGTGTCCTCCACAGGCTTGCATGTGCACGAACACATAGTTAAAATAAATAAATCTTTAAAAATAAGGTAGGCAATGTAGAGGAAGACACCCCACATTGAGACCTTTAGCCTCCATGTGCACACACACACACATACACACACACACACACACTCACAGAAGAAAGGGTACTCCATGCCAAACATTTATACTGATTAACTAGACCCAAAATGATTTATCATATTGACATAAAGAAGTCCTAAAAATAACAGTGTTTTAGCTGTATAACACATCGTGCTTCATTTACTCATTTGTTCCTGAAGTGTTTATGGAGTGACTATGCAGCGCCAGATGTTGAGTTGGCTGGGAATACAAGGATCATATCGATAGAATCAGGAAAGCTTTGTGCTGTAGGAGACGAGGCTGGGTAGGGGGAAGCAGTTGACAAGGAAAGACAGAATGAAAAGGTCTCAGGAAGCAGATGTTGGATACATGGGAGTCTGATGCGTGGGGCTCAGCTGGATGGAAAGCGAGGACAAAGCCACAGCACGATGAGTCATGTTTCCACTTCTTCCTCCCCTGTGAGGAGGTTGGTCATAATGTCCTGCTGTGCCCACAAAGTTTATTCACAGGGTCCACCCAGGAACAAGGTCACTGAGGAGCTGAAGGGGTGAGGTTGTGGGCAGCATTAATTTGATTTACTGCATTGTTTAATCATTTATTTTATTATTTTTAAGTTGTCTATGTGTGGGTGTGTGGACGGCTTTGTGTACACAAGTATGAATGACTTTGGAGACCAGAAGAGGCCATTGGATTCCCTGGAGCTGAAGGTACAGGTGTTCGTGAGCTGCCCAGCATTACTGCACTTTGTGTTCTGTTCATCGCTTCATCAAGACATGGAACCAAAGCCCATCAAAGCCAGCTGTGCCAAAATATGAGATTAGAAACCTGGCTATATGTACCTATTTATGTGTATGTATGTTTGTATGTATGTATGTATGTGTCTGTCTGTACGTGTGTATGTATGTATGTGTCTGTATGTGTGTATGTAGGTATGTATGTATGTGTCTATCTGTATGTATGTGTATATGTGTGTGTATGTATGTGCATATGTGTGTATGTATGTGTGTATGTGTGTGTATGTATGTATGTATGTGTCTGTCTGTCTGTCTGTCTGTGAGCTAGAGTTTCATGATGCAGCCCAGACTGTCTCAAACTCTCTGTGTAGTCAAGCCTGGCCTCAACTCCTGATCTTTTTCTTCCTGTCTCTACCTTCAATTTGCTGGGATTACAGACATGAGCCTTCAGTTTGTACATGGTATTATAAGCATCTATGGTGCACCCATTTGTAGATGGTATTATAAGCATCTATGGAGCACCCATTTGTACATGGTATTATAAGCAACTATGGTGTACCCATTTATACATGGTATTATAAGCATCTGTGGAGCACCCATTTGTACATGGTATTTTAAGCATCTATGGTGCACCCATTTGGTCTTCTTTTCTTTGCTCTTCCTTTCCTTTCCTTTCCTTTCCTTTCCTTTCCTTTCCTTTCCTTTGCTCGCTCTTCTTAGTCACTTCTGCATTTTCTAACATTATTTATTTTTCCTAAGGATATAAGACTGGTTCTATTGATGTACCTTTTATTATCAGTACCCCCCTTCAGATACCAGGGGATCCATCATTTCCTCTTCTTGGACCAGAGCATCTCATCCATCCCCTGGCACAGCCAGTAGCTCTGTGTACCACGACTGAGCTCTTAGCTGTCAGGTTTGAGAGGGCGTGACTGGATATCGAGGAAGGAGGATGGAGACTATTGGAAGAGTGGGGACTCCGTGGCAGTCTAGGTGGTGAAGTATTGAAGCACGTTGAGAAATAGCGAGAGATCAGACTGAAAGACTTGCAGTGTCCTAGTGTAAAGGTCTTTACATTTTGGCCAAGGGAATTGCAGTACAAATTCTCAGTGATTGGATTGTCTTAATGCTTTGGAGAGGAGTAGTGCCAGGTTCAGCTGCCCATTTAGGAAGGATCACTGGGAAGGGACTGGTGGGTATGAAAGGAGAGGGAGGCTAATCATCTGGGAGCAGGTCACATTCATCTCCATTTTGGGGAGACTGGTGACTGGACTAGAAAAGAAGGAAGAGCATGGGAGGGGGTCTCACCACAGCTCCCTGCCCTGTGAGAAGGTTTAGAATTCCAGGGCAGGTGGGCATTTCCCATGCCCAGCATTACAAATAACCACCAACATGTACAACTTCAAACAAGAACTTAGTCTTCTGTAGTTCTGTAGCTCAGAATTTGGAAGTAAGGTATCAACAGAGGTTGTGTCCTCTCTGGAGAAGCCGGGGAAGCATCCTTCCTTGCCTCTTCCAGCTTCCTCTGCCTGGGGTTGCACCACTGCCATCTCTACCTCTGTCTTCACACAACCTTTCTGCTATCCGTCTGAGCTTCTCAAGCCTCTTCTGCTCTTTTCTCTCCAGCACACTTGCCATTGAGTCCAGGGCTAGCCCTAAATCTGAAATGATCTCATTTTGATATTTGTAAGTTAATGATTGCATCAAATAAATCACCACAGTCATAATTTCCAGGGCGTAGGAACTGGCCATATCTCATTTATTTATTTATTTATTTATTTATTTATTTATTTATTTATATATTTTTTCTGGCCATATCTCTTTAAGATTACTGTTTAACTTACTATGACAGACCGAGGGTCTGAAGAAGGGCAGGGAAGGTGCAGAGACTCTCATTGCAAAATTTTTAGAAGGTGGGGCTGGAGGGATGGCCTAGCAGTTAAGAGCACCGACCACTCTTGTAGAGGACTCGGGCCCGGGTTTGATCCCCAGCACCCACATGGCGGCTGAGAACCATCTATAACTCCAATTCCAGGAGAATTCCAGTTCCAGGGGAAACCAACACCCTCTTCTGACCTCCATGGCATTGCACGACACCGGTGCACAGACCTACATGCAGACAGTACATTCATACACATAAAAATAAACAAAATTAAAACAATTTTAGAAGGTAGTTGAGATTTATGCAGAAGATTATACAGAGGCTGAGATTTGCTGCACAAAAATCTGAGTGGGAAGGAAATAGGTGGGGTATCAGTGAAATAGTTCCCCGAGTTACCAAAGCTGCTGGGTGACTGGTGTGAATATAGTACCCCATGTGCTTGTGATATGGAGTGAGTCTACTACCCTGTGTGTTTGAGATGTCTGAAAATAAAAGCACATTAAAAGAATGTATTTGAGAATACTCTATTTCCCGAGGTTAACTACTCATTCATTAAATTTTAATTTGGGTTAAGTACTCACGATATGACTGGCATTTGGATACCAGAGAAGCCACAGCTTGTTTTTATCCATGCTGATCGCTCTGCATTGCCAGAAAGATGGCGTAAAGATTTACTTAGTATGGAGGCACACGTGTTCGTGACAAGATTTTGTCTTAGGACAAATGTTCTCTCATCCTAGGAGAGTGGGAGCTTCCGGTCACTGTGTCTAAACCCAAGGCGCTCAGAACCTGTGACTAAACAGGGTCTTGTTGGAAGGAAACAGTTTGTTTTTCTTAATCATCCTGATGTCACTTTCAAGTAGGCATGGATGACAGCTATCCCCTCCCGACTCCATAAATGAACTGTCACACAGAAAGATGGGCCTATTTAACCACAGGAAGATGCTGGAATCATTTAATTATCTTCCTTCCATAGTAGATGGTTGTTATCAGTGGGGGAGGGGAACACAGAGCCTAGCGGAATGGCAAATGCAGATAAGGACATCTAGCAAGTGTGATTCTGTAGTGAAACCTGTGTGTACATACATGCGGGCACAGGGATGTGCATGTTCATTCACACATGGGTGCGCACGTGGATACATGTTCATGCATGTGTATGTGTTTATGCATGCATGTGCATATGTGTTTGCACATTATGTATGTTGTGTGGTGTATGCATTCTTTATTGCAGATGTATTTAGTTTTGTTCTATAGCCCTGTATGAACATGATGTCAGCAGAAAGGTTCGCTGTGTTATTTAAAATCTTGCAGACACCATAGACAGGGTATGTTGTTGACAGTTAAAAATGACAAATCTATTATTCATGCGGTCCTCCCTGACAAAGGAGATACTGTTGAACTTGGCTGGGGAAGAACAAATAGGAAGTAATGGGCTTTGTGAAGTAAAGAGGACTTAAATGTGTCCTGGGCAATTTGGGGCTGTGAGATTGCAGTTTTTCTCTGGGAAGGAAAACTTTATTTTGGGCCTGCATTCTTCTGGGCTCAAATCCCAGTGGTACTGATTGCTAATCTCAAAGCCCAAATCCAGCTGTGTCACTCCCTTTCCCCTTGTAGGGGCCAGTTCTCCTGTCTTTAAGCTGGACACGATCATTTCTAGTGGTTTCAAAATGCTGTTGAGAATTAAATGATAGAATTCACGTGGCAGTCTCAGCACAAAGTTTGCCCCATTTGAATCACTCAGTAAATCAGCTTCGAGCTCCTTAGGGAACAAAGAGATTTAAGGGGCCTCCAAACCAGAGAGAGAGAAAGAAGCACACTGCTAAAGCAGGTCTCAGATGACCCGGGGCACTGAGGGGGAGGAGGCGGAGTTTTCTCACCCTGCCAGGACTCTGTTGTATATGTTATCTCTAGTGTGCAGTAGAGCCAGAGTTTGAACTCAGCCCTGGCCTCTGAGGTGAGGCTCCTCCAAAAGAGAGTATGTTTCCCTCAGGTTTCCGGCAATACTTGGCAGGGGAGAATTCCTGGGCTCAGCTGGTCCTCCGCCTCAAGTACGTGGATGCAGACTAGCTCAGCTGCAGCTAAGGTCAGAGGCCAGAACTGACAGCGCCCGGCAGTATGGGCCTCTCTTTCAGTCATGCCCTGTGACGCTCGCCAGCCTTCCAAAGATGTAGAGTGATGTGCACGGGGTGTCTGCCATCGTGGGGTGCAAATGAATCAAGAGAGAAACCTCAGGCATGGAGTTGTAATTCCAGCGATTCTGGAGGTTCTACAGCTCTTGGGAGAGGGGGCGACAGGTGTCTGGATTGGGTCTCCTGCGATGCAGCTGACCGTGGGGTGGGTCTCAAGTTCAGGACCCTGGACTCATGTCTTCACTTTGAGCAGGAGAGTCCCAGAAATAGGAAGAATTTCTTTTGGGAAATGCTGTTGAACTTATCTTCCTGAACCGGTCAGTCAGTCTGTCTGTCTGTCTATCTGTCTCTCTTTTTCTCCCTCTTTCTTTCTCTCTCTCTTTCTTTCTTTCTTTCTTTCTTTCTTTCTTTCTTTCTTTCTTTCTTTCTTTCTTTCTTTCTTTCTTTCTTTCTTTCTCTCTCTCTCTCTCTCTCTGTCTTTCTTTCCTCTCATTTCTTTTTGTAACTTTATTCAGAGAGAAGCAATCTCCTTTTAAATTGTTGATTTTGTTTCTGTGAAGGGAAATAAACATTTCTTTCTCTCTCTTCCTCCTTTCATCTTTCCTTCCTTCTTTCCTCCATCCATCTATCCCTAGTCTCCCTCCCCTCCCCTCCCTTCCCCTCCCCTCCCTCCCTCCCTCCCTCCCTTCCTTTCTGATTTCTTTCTTTTGGATTCCAGGACTATTTCATCAAAATATGTAATTGGAATATTACCATTACATGACAGGATAGGTTTCTCTTCTTTACTTGAAAATTCCATCTTCCTTAGTATGGTCCATAAATGGCCTGCAGTGACTCCCAAGGGATCAGATGCCACAGGTCAGCTCACCCTAAAGCAGTGGCAGACAACTTGTCTCTGAGCCTATCCTGAACTGTCTGGACCTGTCCAGAAGAATGTGGTGTTAGTCCAGGAATGTGCTAGCTTGGAAGGGGATGCCCTTTCCTCCCTGGCTGAAGGTTTCGCCCCCAATGCCTTCCTCACCCACTTTCATTAACCTGAGCTTGAGTTCACCTCGTAGCAGCTTTAATAACCTTTATTTGTGGAGTCTCTCAAAGAAAGCATTGACTATAAATTCCACATCACAGAAATGAAGGCATAAATGACAATCTGTGTGACTGCATAATATTTATTATTTTAATTAAAGAAAATGAATAGTGACATTTATTAGGTCACAAGTTACTTGTTAACGGCAACGAATGACAAAAAAATTACTGTTTTTATGAGTGAAAGTTGGAACGTTCCTCCGTGATTACCCTGTTAGCTTTGTCTGTGAGGAGTGCCAGAGATTGGGGGGCAGGTCTGGGAAGGCTGTGCTTGTGTTTGGTGAGACATACTTCCTAAGCAGGTGAGGCTGATTTACAGGGGAGGTGTGTGTGTGTGTGTGTGTGTGTGTGTGTGTGTGTGTGTGTGTTTCCAAACCCCAATGGATGCAGCTTCAGGAGTTCAGGAGCCAGGAACATGCATTGGAATTTTGACCCACATACAGGGCCCATAGTTTCCTTTCATATTGGAAACCTGTGAGTGAGGCTGTCAGATCAGTGGCTGTGGACTTCCTAGGCATTGAAGCCCAAGTTATTTCATCAAATGCTCAGACTAGCACCCGGGAACATATTGTCATATGTTTCTATCCACCTCCTGCACAGTGCCGTAGCCTGCAAATGACACCACTGGCAACCAGAAGCCCTCTGGTCTGTATGACTTCAAACCTGTGATTCTGCCAGTTCCTGCCTTGCCCCTGAACCAGAACCTTTCACCCATGAAGTCCAAGGCATAGGAGTCAAAAGTGGCTCCCAGGGGGTAGCCGCTGCTAAAGTTGCAGCTCATGAAGTCCTGTTCCCAAGGCTGTGACTTCTTTGGTTTCTGTGTGGCTGCTTCGTGTGAGTGAGCAAGCTGCAAACTGCAAGCAGCTTGATGTCTTTAACAGAAATTGTTAGTTTCTGCACATCATATTAGGGTCATCTTTATTTTGATGCAGTTTAAATTTTCTTATTCACTTTTATTTTATTTTGTGTATATGTTTGTGTGTGCACATTTATGTGCAAGTACATGTGAACCTGTGAGTGCATATATGTAGAGACAGAGGTCATCAGCAAGTGTCTTACTCAATTTTTTCACCTGGTTTTGAAACATGGTTCCTCACTGAACCCAGAACTCTCTGATCTGTCTAGAGTTCCCTCGGCTGGCCAGCAAGCCTTGGAGATCCCCTCTCCACTCCCCAGCACAGGGATCATAGACACATAGCACTTGGCTGTTTTTTTCATCTGGGTACTGGGGACTTGAACCCAGGCCCAGTGCTTACAGGGCAAGTACTATGCTGGCTGAGGCATCCCCCAGACCTTTTTTTTTAAATTAAAAAAATTTTTTTATTTATTTCTGTATGTGTATCAATGTACTGTCTGCATGCAGGTCCGTGCACCTGTGTCGTGCAATGCTGCGGAGGTCAGAAGAGGGTGTCGGATTCCCCTGGAACTGGAGTTAAAGACGGTTCTCAGCCACCATGTGGGTGCTGGGGATCGAACCTGGGTCCTCTGCAAGAGCAGTTGGTACTCTTAACCACTAGGCCATCTCTCCAGCCCTACATTTAACCTTTTAAAATATATACTATTATTTTCCTACTTTATAGGTTTATGAGAAAACTGAGGCTCAGGCTCTTTGGCCTATAAAATCAAGGCTGTCAGGTCAATGGCACAGGTGCATTGGCTGAGGAAGCCTTCATTCCTTAATTCCTTCATTCCTCCATTCCTTCGTCACTTGGCTTTTATTTTTTAGCAATATTGAGGTATAACTTATATATACCAAGATGAAAATGCATTTTAAGCATATGGTTCTGTGGGTTTTGTTAAATGTATACATGCATGTAATGGATATCCCAATCAATACCTGAAACATTAACATTACTCCAGGTTCCCTCGTGGACACTCCAGTCAATCTCTCTCATCCACAAACATCTGCTCTCTGATTTCTTCCTCATAGATTAGTTTTCCTGGTTCTAGGACTCAGTGTAAATGCAACCAATACTCATGCCCTCTTTATCATGGCCACTTTAGTTTCTCCTATTTTCATATCCAATCAGACCGTGCATATCAATGGTTTACAGCTTTTCCTTACAGATGTATTTACATTACACAGGCCTGCCACCATTCAGTTATTAATTCATCCATTAATGGACATTTGGATCCTCTAGTTTGAGTGACTGTGAATAAAGGTATTAAGAGTACTCTTTATACATGTTGATTTATTTTATATTATATGTATGCATGTTTGCTTGGATCTATACAAGTGCACCACATGCATGCATTGCCTGCAGAGGCCAGAAGTAGGTATTGTATTCCCCTGGAACTGGAGTTATGGATGGTTTTTAACTACCATGTGGGCGCTAGGAACCAAACCTTAATCCTTTGCAAGAGCAGCCAGTGCTTTTAACTGCTAAACCATCTCTCCAGCCCCAATTATAAATTATGAGTAATCTTTTTTATCTGTGTGTTCCTGTGTGTGTGTGCATGCCTGTGTTTGTGTGTTCCTGTATGTGTTGCATGTGTGTGTGTATCATTCCTCAGTCACTATCCACCTTTATAAAGAAAGACTTTATTTATTCATTTATCTTTGTCCGTGTGTCTCTATGTGCACTTAGTGCCTATGGTGAGGTTGTTCCTAGAGGCCAGAAGAGGGTGTCAGATCCCCAGGAGCTGGAGTTACAGGTATGTGCTGGAATCAAACTCTGGAGGAGCAGCAAGCATTACTCTTAACCACGGAGCCATCTCTCCAGTCCCTCACCTTGATTTTTGAAACTAGGTCTTTCACTGGCTTATTGCTAACCAATTAGGAGAGAGTGGGTGGCCAGGGAGCCCCAGAGACCTGCCTGTCTCCACCTCCCCAATGCCAAGATTACAAGTACATGCCATGCCTGGCATTATTCCAAAACATGGTATCTGGGGACTGAACTGAGGTCATGCTTGAGAGACAAGTGCTGGGTGAACTTAGCCATCTCCACAGCCCATGGGCTTTCTTTTATAGGTTTTAAAGAAACGGCATGTTTTCTTTTCTCCTGGGTAAATTGCTGACATTTGAATCCCTAAGTTCTAGGGAATGCTACACTGTTTACCAAAGGCCAACATCTCTTTGGCTTCTCACCAGCAGCATACAAGCTTTCCAGTTGCTCCACACTTTCCAAAAGCCTTTTGTACAGCTTCAGCCATTCTGACAGTTGTATGCTATGTTGAGTCATTTAATTCATGTTTTCTAATGTTGACCAAGGAATGCTGAGCATTTTGTGTGCTAATTGAATGTTGGATTATTTTCCTTCATACAAGTGTCTGTTCATGTATTTTTATTTATTTTTTGACCATTTAATACATGTACACAATGTGTTTTGAACATTACACATCTCCCACTATCCTGTCTCCCCCCCCCCCGCTGCTATGCAAACCTTTCTCTCCACATCTTGTTTTTCTACACGAGCTGGATTTTGCTTGCTTTGTGTTTTTTTTTAATTGGGTTGCTTTTAATGTTTATTTATTTATTTATGAATTATTTATATGTTTTTGGTGTAAATCCGTCTGTGGTCACATACATATTTTACAAAGTTCTCTATATTTGTGATGATATTTTCAATGACCTCAATTTGCTCCAGTAACATTACCTTCTATTTTATTTATTTATTTTTATATTTTATTTATTTCTTGTATTTTATGTGTCTGACTGTATTGCATGCATATATGTAAGTGCACCCATGTTGTACAAAACCCGTGGAGGCCAGAAGAGGGCATCATATCCCCTGTAACTGGATTTATGGATAGTTGTTAGCTGCCATGTAGGTCTGGGAATCGAACCTGGGTCTTCTGGATGAATAGCAAGTTTCCTTAACCTATTGAAAGGAAGTATATAGATCTGGGAAAGACTTCTCTCTTTTATGGTAGAATTTTAGACTCCAAAAGGCAGGCCATGGAGGGAAAGAAAAGAGAGGTGGAGAGAGTGGTGGAGCCTCGGGGAGAGCTTTGTGAGACAGCTTTGGGGCAAAGGAAGGTGAATTCCAAGTTCCTGCTAAATCCCAGCCCAGGTGTTTCCCAGGCAGAACATATGTATCTGGGAATGTTCACAGAGACTATTCATATTTCTCCAATTCAAAAAAAAAAAAAATAAAGCCCTCAAATGTCTGTTGACAGGTGAATGGAGTGATAGATTGTTCCTGCCTTCACAGTGGACTAGTGTCTGCCAATGATAAAGATAACCTGGTGCTATGCAAGGCTCTGTGGACGAATCTCACATGCAGAGGATTAAGTGGTTGATGCCAGACACACAGAACACACTAAAGTCTGCGTCCATGTAAAGTTCAAAGAGAGGCAGAATGAGTACAGATGTGCTGGGAGTTACGGGAGCGAAGGGGGTGGCGAGATGGCTCGGCAAAGAGCGCTTGCTGCAAATGCAGGACATTTTAGTTCAAATTCTTGGGACTCATGTAAGAAGCTAGAGCTTGGCTCTGTGAGCCTGAAATCCCAGTATACTGTGGGGCGTGGAGACAGGAGGATTGCTTGTTCCAAAAGTGTAGCGCCAGGTTCAGTGAGAGACCCTGTCTCAAGGAAATAAGGTGGAGAGTGATAGGTAAGATGAGGGATGCCCTCTGCATGCACACGTGCACGCGCACCACACATACACTCACTCTGCACATAAACCACAGCACCCATATACAGAATTCACAGGCACACTGCACATAGACATACACACACAAATAAATGCAATAAATGAGGCTAGAGAGATGGCCCACTGGTTAAGAGCACTTGTTACTCTTACAAAGGACCCAGGTTCGGTTCCCAACACCCACCTCTAGTGCCTCACAACTACTTGTAACTCCAGTTCCAAGGGATCTGGTGTCCTCTTCCGGCTTCCATGGGCACCTGCCGCATGTAGTATACAAGCAGACAAACAAGCACGTACGCACACTTATAAATAAAAAATATTGAAAAGAAGTTAAGGGGGTGGTTGCCTTTAAAGAGGAAGGAGGAGGGAGGTTGTCGACTCTGGGGCAAGGGACAAGCTGACACTAGTCCCAAGAGGGCCTAGGGCACGATCAGCTGTAGGTTTTTGGTCCTTCCTTAGTCTTTTAAGGAAACTATACGTGGCTTTTCAAAAATTCCTTAAGACAGATTTATGGCTGGTGCCCTTTTTTGTGTGTTTGTGGTTTTAATAAAAACTGTTTACAATAAAAATAGAGTGGTTATTGTTCTCTATTGTTAGTAGCTGTCTCAGGAGGGGCTGGCTCTCTTGGGGTCTCTTGCCTTTGTAACCCCGGCTCCAGCAGGAGCCTCTTGCTGCAAAAGCAGCTTCCACTACTCTGAAACTCCTTGTCGTCAGCTTTCTGTCCACCCGCTGGGTATTCTCAGAGACAGCCCTGTAAAATCTGACTTGACTCTCTCCTTCAACAAATTCTTCCCTGAGCTGGGAGGAGACAGCAGGCGTGCCCCTCAGGCATGGTGCACTGGGTCCCAGAGCTCTTGGTTGATTAAACTCTACATCTTGCCGAGCTTGCAAAGTGCGGGCAACGGGTTAGATCTCAGTTGCTGGAGGGAGGCCCTGGTGGAAACTCTCACATTCTGAGTCAAATAGTTGAAGGGTTTTAGACTGGGTATAAGTTTATCTGTGGTAGAAACTGTACTGATAGTTGGAGAGGCTTTGCTCTAAAAGAGATTGGGTCACCTTAAAGAGAAGAACTTGAGGTATTAAAGTTGGTTCTATTGCATTGCTTTTCAGGTCCCTCAGGGTTCGGGTACCTAATACTAACAAGACGTAATGCTTAGGTGTTCTCTCAAGTTTGAGCCTCAGGATATCTCGGTGATAAAGATAGTATTATTCCATATTCTGGAAGAGGAAACTGAGTCTCAGGGAACTGAAATAAGTTGCTCAGGGCCATGTGGCAGGAAGTTAACTCAGGACAGCTGATTGTTAGATGTACCTACGTGGTGGCCATAGCCTAGCCATCAGAACATGTGCAGTGAATTGTAGATCTTAAGGACTGATAATAGATGCTGGCCTTATCTCATTGGAAGATTATAGGAGAACATCCACAGGTGAGCTGATAACCATGGGATCGAGGAGATGGAGAAGGCAACATCAGCAGGTACACCGCCAGGTGCCTTTGTTCTCAGAGGGTTGTACGTGAGTTCATAGTTCGAGTGCTTGTGCTGGGGTCCTAGATAAACTGCACTTTTCCCAGAGGGTTGTGTAGGCTGTAATTATTCATTTAATGAGCCATAGTGTAGGCTTGACCAGCAGGTGCAGTTATTGCCACACTTTAGTGCTTACAAAGAAACTTTATGCACTTGGACCAAGGTCCTCTCTGTGACCCCTGACATGGGCATCAGAGGAAGCCTTTGGGCTATGGGGAGTGCTTCTTTGCTTAACTGATGGGTGATTGACAGCGTCACTCTGTTCATCCATGACTTTTAGTCCTGCTCATCAGCTTACTATTTCCCTGAGAACCCATTGATTACTGATTAACCAGGACAGCCACCCAGCGATGGTTATTGCAATGTCACATTCCAGGGCTCCCTGCCAACTTCATGGGCAGTTGTGCCTGGCCAATTAAACACCTTTCCTTCTCCAGACTACACTGGCAGCTCCTGTTCTTCTCTCTTCCATCACCTGTTATGGAGCGTTAAAGATAAACTCAATTTTATGTAGATAAATAGAGTTTAGTGGTAATGTGTCTTATGACCTTTGAAGTGACAAGATGACATTAATTTTTAGGGATTCTACCTTCTCGGGCTGTCACTGTGAGCATGTAGCTTGATGGGAACGAGGCTCCAGCGTTTTGAGGGTGTACCCGCAGTTTAACATGCTGTTTCAAATGGAAGGAGGCTCTCTCTTTCATTTTTTTCACCAGCTTGACAGTTTTTCAAACATATTCACTGTCAGTCCTAACAACCTGTCAACAAATGCCATTATGTGAAAATTGCCAGGACTCACTTGAGGGCTGTGAAGTGACAGACATGCCACACGGATAAGTTTCTCAAAAACCCAGGGCTGAAACTTTTGAAAGACACTCTAGTCCTTCCAAGGAAAAAAAAAGAAAAAAACTGAACAGTCAGATCTCCAGGAAAAAAAAAAAAAACCATAACTATACACTTGTCATATCAAATATCTGTTTCTTTCCCAGGCAAATTAAGGTGTATGTGAAAGAATAAAACATACTGAGGACAAAAGCTCCTGAGATCCAAGGTGTGGCCAGGTCTCTGCTATAACCTCGGGACCAAAGAAAGGAACAGAAAACATTTTCTTCCTCCACTGGAGAAGAGAAGTGGGGGGGGGGAGGCTCCTTCATTTCTAGTTTAACGTTTTAGGGAATATAAGCAAGAAGAAATAATAGTCTAGGTCAAGGCAAGCCAACAATGAGGGCTTGTCTGTTGAACTCGATGCCTGGACCTATCTTGGTGGGAAGATATAGGGGAAATACGGATGAATAGAACTGGGGGACTTGGCTTTGAAATGTTGGGATCCGAACTTGACCCACAGCTCTGCTCTGTATGTGTCCTTTGGTCTAGCCCATTTCTTGAAATCTGTGGATAACACCTATCCTACTGTGGCAGTGAAGGTTGGGTTAACAGCTCTTGGCAGAAGATTTCAGTGGAAAAGTACAACTCAATTCATCTTAGTGAGAGAATGCTCCTGATTCCCGGGGAGCTGTATTTCAGTTTTAGATGGACTTTGTCACTGAGGTTTCTGTTTATCCTTCTTTGATTTATAGGGAATATGTTAAGTGACATAGCAGACCAAAGCCCTCCCCTCCCCCACCTGCCTCTCCATCATCCTGCATAACAGTGGGAAAAGATGGAGGTGGCAGAGATGAAAAAGGAAGTTGCAGATGAGTAGAGCCTCCACGTCGCAGGATACCTACCATTTTTTTTTTTTTATTATCCATGAGAGTGGGCTGTGGGGCTTTGGTTGTTGGTTGTTGGCTGCTCTCCTTGCTGCTTTGCTTCCCAAGGTTTCTTGCCTATTTTTCCCTCTTTTGCATCTCATTCCTCCAAGGTGTCCTGCATATCCCCAAAGAGGAATGCATGCAGGAAAGTTGACCGAGTTCCTCTCATTCTTTCCTGGACTGTCTTACTACCGTGACATTTAGGGTTTCATGTTTTTCTCTGCATGATCTGATTTTAGCAAGAATCCCACTACCTCAACAGAGAATCAAGTTACCCTCAATAGTCATCTCACTCCTCAGCATCTCCTGGGTGACATATGTTCAGTCTGGCCTGTCTTCAGTGTGAGCCCTGAAATAGCCCCATGCTCCTGGTTCTAATTTCCTTTTTTTTTTTTTTTTTGAGGTAAAATGCCCTGGCAACAAACATCTGAAGGGAGAAAATGTTTATTGTAGCTCACATCTCCAGGTTTCACTCTGTCATTGCTGAGAACTTATCAAGGCTCCTCAGGAGCTTGAGACAGCTGGTCACATCCTATCCACAGTGAAGAGTGGAGAGAAATGGATGCATACTCCCTTGATTACTCAGCTTGACTACTCTTAGTTCAGGATGCCCTGCCTATGGAATGGGCTGGGTCTTTCCACATTAATTAACTTATTAAGTCAATCTCTCACAGATTGCCACAGGTCAACCCAGTGTTGACAATCCCTCATTGAGATTCACTTCCTGGGTCAGTTTAGGTTGTGTAAAGTTGAGATGAAAGCCAACTATCACATCCCTGAGATTCCCTATTATTCCATCCAGTGACCCCACCCTTCTTCTTGGCTATAAATCCCCACTTGTCCTTGCTATCTTTAGCTCTGAGCCACATCTTTCTCTCTTACTACAAGATCCCACTACAGTGGCTCCTGTTGCTAGAAACAGTGGCCCTTCCTAAAGTCTGTTTTGGTGTTTTAGAGTGTCGTCGATATTTTTTTTTCTTTAACATGTCCACAAAGGGATCAAAGAAAGAGCTGCCTGCCAGTAGCCTGGGAGTGTATGCTCAGGGCTGGAGGTTTTTGTCCTATGGAAACCTGGGAAGAGGATATTTCAGCACCACGGACTCAGCCTAAAGAGTAGAATCTGAGGTCAGTGGGCAGAGTGTCTGTGTCTGTGCTCAGTTTTCCTATACATGGGTTTTTTTTTCTCTTTTTTTTTTTTTTTTTTTGTCTTTTTGAGACAGGGTCTCCCTGTAGCCCCAGCTGTCCTGGAACTCACTCTGTAGACCAGGCTGGCCTTGAACTCACAAAGATCCACCTGCCTCTGCCTCCCAAGTGCTAGGATTAAAGGTGTGCGCCACCACGCCCAGCTCTGTACATGGGTTTTATAGTCTCTTTATTTTCAGATATGTCTGAGATACCCTTATAATCTTGGAAAGTCTTATAATTCTGTCAGGTAATTGTTTTATCTCTTAGAACTTGTGACTATTTCCTTCTTTCTCTTTCCTACTTGATTCTTGTGTGTTGATGCTAGTGTACACGTGACTCAGAGGGAAGTCTTCAGATGGCATTGATCAATGGGGGGGGTGTGATGCTGTTTGTTGGTGCTCTTTAAAGGTTCCTAATAAAATCCTATATGACATGTCAAGTACCCCAGGCCTTCTGAACAGATTGGAGATAAACACCAGGATTTTATGTTCATGAAGCTCTTTCCTTAAGCACTGTCATGACCTAACATGGGGAATCAAGGACATGTGCCCATGGAGCTAGACTATGTAAAGGCATGCAAAAATATTGAACTTTCCACTTGTTTATCAGATATGACAAACGCCCCACTTACATTTCCTGTGAAATGAAGATAAAGAGTGTGTTTCAGAGCCTGAGGGAGAAGGCATTGAGACTGTGTGTAAAGCAAACATTCTGTGGGGAGAATCAGATTCCGCTGGAAGAGACGATGGGCTTGGAGATTTGCAATGCTGATGTTCTCAGAAGCCAGTTGTCTTAAGTGGTTAGTATTTGTATCATCTAGCTTTTTATTTTTTTATTTTTTATTTTTTAAATTGTATTTATTTCTTTATGTGTATCAATGTATTGTCTGCATGTGGGTTTGTGCACTCGTGTCGTGCAATGCTGCGGAGGTCAGAAGAGGGTGTCGGATTCCCCTGGAACTGGAGTTCTCCTGGAATTGGAATTTCAGACTGTTCTCTGCTGCCATGTGGGTGCTGGGGATCGAACCCGGGTCCTCTGTAAGAGCGGTCGGTGCTCTTAACCACTAGGCCATCTCTCCAGCCCCATCACCTAGCTTTTTAATTGCTGTGACAAAACACTTCATATGAACTATTTATTTATTTATTTATTTATTTATTTATTTGTCTTTTTTGAGTCAGGGTCTCCCTTTAGTCCCAGCTAGCCTGGAGCTCGCTCTGTACACCAGCCTGGCCTTGAACTCATAGAGATCCTCCTGGCTCTGCCTCCTGAGTGCTGGGATTAAAGGGATGTGCCACCACGCCTGGCTAATATGAACTATTTAAAGGCAGAGGGGATTGTTGTAGCTCAATTTCAAACGGTTCAGTACATAGTTGCCTAAATCCAGGGTCTTGGGTAGAACATTGTGCAGCTTGTGGTGGAGCAGTTTCTTTGCCTCACGATAGACAGGAGGTCGAGTGAGGAAGGGACAGGTCTGACTTTCAGACACGCCCCCAGTGACCAATTAGCCTCCACCCCCTAAAGTTTCCAGAACCTTCCAAAATAACACCACTGCCTAGGGACCAGTGTGACACATGATGGTGCGGGTCAGAACATATTCACACTGTAACAGCATTGAACACATTTCTTATTCTAAAGGCATGAAGTTGTTTTAATTGTGATGATGATGATGATGATGATGATGAAATAACAAAATCTTAGCTGAGTTCATAGAACATATTACAAGGTGAAAAGCAAAGATCCTCAATTCAGAGGAAGAACACTTGGAGACTCAGAGTAGAGACACTGAGGTAGCTTATTTTACATAGCTGTCAAGCTGGGCGTCAGCCCACAGGGTGGTATGCTGACTGAACTTGGACAATAGTCTTCATAGTCTTGAATGAGCATTCCTCCCTGTCCTCATTGACTGAGTAATTAGGAGGCCACTGTCTCACATGTCATCTCTGTCTGATCCTTGGCTTTCATTTGTCTTAAAACAAAAGAGCATGCCTTGGGCCCATTTATTTCTAGGTTTTCTATCCTGTATGTTTTTAAGCTTATCAGGAATATGTCATCATCCCCTTTGCAGGTCCTTAGGCATGATCAGTTGTTAGTAATTTTCTACTCTATTCTTTTGGGTTTTGGCTTTTAGGGGTGGCTGTGACTAGCAGGGTTGGGTGGGGAGGGTCCTCTGTTTCCTGTTCATCCGTATCTGAAGCAAGCTGGCTTGAGGCATCTTTGAAAATGAACCATCAGATTTTATTTCTTTCACACAATGTGTTCTGTGTTATGATGACACATAGCACCCCAGTAACATTTATCATAGATTAGTTACGTAGTATCATTTAGTCCTTTATGCAGGTGAGTAAATGGAGGTTTATTAGTGACTTTCTCAAGATTACAAATGAGCTACATGGAAGAGATGGTCCCATTTTGTCTGAGTCCAGAACTAATGCCAGCTCTCAAATATACATAATTTTGAGAGTCTAATGCTTAGATCCCTGGCCCCTTTATGCAGCGTGACGTGGAGTTTTTCCCATTTAAACTTCAGCTCTTCTCTTCCCTGTTGTGCCCTTGGGAGCAGAGGCTGCACCTTGCTCTGGCTGGTACTCCCATTAACTCTAATGGGCCTGCAGCACTCTCCCCCAGCAGGTTGAGATGAGGTTATTTCCCATCCAGTTGTTTTAATGTTGTGGGTGTTGAGCAAATCTTCAAACATTTAACCTTTGCTTCATTATAAGGCTCAGAGCAGACAGGGTGTGGGGAGAAGATAGACCATGACACAGATGCCAGGGAAAGACGCGTTGGCCATGGCTTCTCAGGAGCACGGCTTACAGATGTTAGAAAAACAGTCACAAGGGCATTTGCAAAGTGGATGGCTCTTTTTGTCTCAACTATGAATGTTAAATGGATATTGCCCGAATGCAGAGTAGAAGATGCTTAGAAGGGAGAAACCCCACAGTGCATATTATCTGAAATTGCAGTAGAAGAACTGTTTATTTCTTCATTATTTAAAAAAATGTAATAACATTACTGGCTTTTCAGAATATGCCAGACTTTTATATGTGTAGCTCTTTATTTTTGGATCCTCTTGACAATTTCATGTAATTTGAAATTCAAGGACCTGGTTTGGATGACCTTCCTTGAGTCCCACTTATATCACATGTAAGTTTGTGACTTAGAGAAAGGTAATAATGACAAACACACTTAACATTGGATTACTGATACATGAAATAGCTGTGTGGGTGTGTGTATGAATGTGTGTATGTACCTGTGCGTGCATGTATTTGTGTATGTGTGTGCTTGTATATGTATATAGGTGTATGTGTATATACATGTATACATGTGTGTATGAATATGCATGTTAGCTGTGTGTATATGTTTACATGCATGTGTCTACAAATGTATGTGTATATATGTATATATATATATATATATTTGTGTGACTGTGTGTATGCATGTGTGTAGGAATGTATATATACCTGTATGCCTTTGTGTGTATTGTATATATGCACATCTATGTTTATATGGTTGCATAGTATATGTATATGTATGTTAGGAATATATGTATATGAATATGTACCTTTACCTATGTATATGTGTTTATGTTTGTGTATGTGTGTATATAGGTGTATGTAGGTGTGTTTGTATGTATGTGTATATTTACCTGTGTGCATATGTTTATATGTTTGTGTATATATGTGTATATTTATGTGTATGTGTTTTTGCATGTGTGTGTTGTGTGTGTGTATGTGTGCATCACCCTGTAAAGGACTTAGCACTTATTAGATGCTAGTATCATAAAATTAACACTTTTTCATTGTACAGCCTTTTAATGGACGAATGAGCAAAGCTCAGAGAGGACACTCAAACCACTCACGGTAACACAGCTTATGTGTAGCAATTAGTGAGCACAAGGACAGGGGCTCCTGGCTCCCTTTTTCCTTGACCCCTATGCCCAGTACAGGACTGGGTCCAGGAAGGAGCCAAAATCCAAGACAGCCAGGCCAAACTCCCTGGGTTTTATGAGGATAGTTTGGGAAGAGGACTTGAGACCAAGATAGAAGGGGGGGATAGACAGCTGAGCAGCATGAGATTGGCTGAGATTCTGCAAGGAGCATCAAGGAAGCAGATCAGGAGAAGACACACCAAAGGTCAGTGAGAGCCAAAGGATGTGAGGCAGGCCTGGTTGTGTAGAGCTTGGAGCAGACTTGAGGAGCAGCTGTGGTTTGGGAAGGGTTGGGCCACAGAAGAGGGAGAGTCACAGTACTTAACAGACACAGCTTGGGCACTGCTGACTTCAGTGCAGGATGGGCACACCTGGAGTGACCTTGTTGCCTTGAGGTGGCTGAGCTAGTCATCGGGTTAGTTCTCATGGGAACTTCATTCCATTTATGAGGGGCTTGCCTAGGTGCTCAATCCCAGAGAGCTGTGCACAAATGGAGAGATCCCAGTAACTGGAGCATCAGGCCAGTGCCTGGAAGAAAGCAAATATGCAGGAAATGAGTCTCCAGGCCCCATGTTGTCAACTCTGGTGCACGTGCATTCAACTCTGACTGACAGCCACCAATCGTTTTGTGCCTCCATGTAGAGGGGGTGGGTAGAGTCATTGAAGGGACAGAAAGCCAGTGGAATTATCCACTTTGTGAAATAACTATAGCAACCCCTCCCTAGGTTAGCAAATAGGTTAGCAAATAGCAACCTCTCCCCAGGTTAGCAAATAGGTTAGCAAATAACAACCCCTCCCTAGGTTAGCAAATAACAGAAAACCACAGTCAGTTATAATTCCAGGAAGAACCACCCTGAGGGCCCTGGCCCCAAGCCACCTGCAGACCCAAGCATGCTGAGAATCCCCACCTGTCATGCAGGAGACTGGGGTTCGATTCCTGCCCTGCTCTAAGTGTATAAACACTGTATGCAGAGATTTCGCCTCTCCCCATTGTACAGGCAAACCCCAGTGTGCTGGAGGAATAAACCTCTTGCTTTTGCATCGAGGGTCTTGTCTCCACATCTCTCACTTGGGGGTCTCTCAAGGGTAAGGCTTGATTCGGGTCTTACATCTGGTGAATGGGCCAGGAAATTGAGACCCCTGTGGGGATGCCTAGGCAGACTTTGGAGGAACAAGATGGGGCCCTAAGGGGTACCGTGGTTGTGTCCGTCTGGTGTTTGTTTCTGTTCTGACTTTCGGTTTGCTTGCGAGTGATCTGGGAGGTTTTGCCTCCATCTGTGAGGAATCTGGAGGGTGCTCCAGTCCTGGGCAGGAGGGTGGAGACGACTCTCCTGTGGTCTGGCCCTGAGTCGGTCAGACTTTCTCAGCCAAGCCGCCTGGGGACTGATTCTGGGAGGGACGGGTCAGTGCCTGGTACCAGAGTGAATAGGTGCCTAACTAGTGAATCTTTGTCTTGTATCTTCCGTTCATGGCAGGGATGGTTGATATCTGTGTTAATGGTTTGTGTTAGTTTCTGTGGACTTGGACTGATGATCCTTTTGGACATGGGACAGAAATCCTCTACCCCCCTTGATTTGTTAATCCACCATTGGAAAGATGTAAGGGACATTGCGTGGGGGGAAGGTTTGGAAATTTAAAAAGGCAGATTCTGTTCCTTCTGCTCCACTGATTGGCCCACTTACCGAGTGGGCTGGCCCGCGAGGGGACTTTCCATCTGCCCACTATACTGGCCCTCAAAGTAAAGATTTTTGCTCCAGGGAGGGAAGGACACCCTGACCAAGTTCCATACATTGTCACCTGGCAGAACCTGGTCGAAAATCCCCATAATTGGCTCAAGCATTTCCTCCCTCCACCCCTCCCTACACAGGTGCTGGCCGTCAAAGCCCGCTATTGCCGAAGACAAAGAAAAACCCCTTGTTCTTCCCGATTCTCAACCTGACCACCCACCTGTCTTACGCCCCTTGGCACCTGTACCACCCTCAGAGGCTGCCCCCGCACCATCTGGCCTCTATTTGCCCTGCCTGTTTCTCCTGGCCCCACAGGTGCCAGAGCCACTCCCAGCCCAGCTGACTCTCATCCCGCAGCCCCTAGATTACCAGGCAATCTGGGGCCAGCTATGGGAACTCGCAGTCATCAGGTGACTTCCCCCGATTCTACCATCATGCTCCCTTTAAGACCTCTGGGGCCCCCGGCAGAAGATGGGTCCCAGTTCATGCAATATTGGCCCTTTTCCTCCTTGGATTTTCCGATAACCCAAAGGGCCTCACTACCTCCTAGAATCTCTCCTCTTTACCCACCAGCCTACCTGGGATGATTGTCAGCAGCTCCTCCAGATCCTCTTTACCACCGAGGAGAGGGAGTGGATTCTTCTGGAAGCTTGGGAGGCAGCCCACCAATTTGACTACGGTAAGGGACATTAGACAGGGTCCCACAGAATCCCCAGAGGCCTTTCTAGAAGGGCTGCTGGAAGCGTTCCGCCAGTATACTCCCTATGACCCAAAATCTCAGGAGCACATGGCCACCATCACCATGGCCTTTATAGACCAGGCTAGTACTGATATTAAGAGGAAGTTACAGAGAATGGAGGGTCTGCAGGATAAGACCCTCAGAGAACTGGTGCAGGCAGCAAGGAAGGTGTACCATAACAGGGAAACAGAGGAAGAAAAAGAGGAACGTAGAAAAAAGGAGGAGGAGGAGGAAAAAGAGCTGAAAAAGGAGAGACGTCAGAACCCAAACTTGCAGAAGATCTTAGCCACTGTGTCCGAGAAAGTAAAGGTGGTGTATGGGCGCCGCCTTGACAGAAAAGAGGGGGATTGCTAGAAAAAGACCATGTGCTTATTGCAAGGAGAAAGGGCATTGGGCCCGGGTCTGCCCACACAAGAAAAGGGGGGCTGGCGGTAGAGATCAAAGGGGCCGTTTGCACCCCTGAGAGTACTGGCCCTGAATGAAGATGGAGACTAGGGGGGACGGGGTTCGGACCCCCTCCCCGAACCCAGGGTAACATTGAAAGTGGAGGGGAAACCCACCCAATTTCTGGCGGACACTGAGGCCCAACATTCAGTCCTCCTGAAGCCAGGGGGTCCTCTGGGAAAGAAGACATGGGTCCACGGTGCCACCGGCATCAAACAGTATTCACGGACTACCCAAAGAACTGTAGATTTAGGAACGGGCGGGTATCCCACTCATTCATGGTCATTCCTGAGTGCCCTTACCCATTGCTGGGAAGGGACCTACTGACTAAGATGAGGGCCCAGATCCACTTCTTCCCAGAGGGACCCCAGCTTAGAGGACCAGAAGGGGAACCGCTCCACATCCTTACCCTTAAACTGGAAGATGAATACAAACTAAGACCCGCCGAAGGGCATCAAGTGGTGGCTCGAGACCTTTCCCCAAGCGTGGGCAGAAACGGCAGGGCTAGGGAGGACCAGGAACCAACCACCTGTTTATGTTGAGCTAAAAGCACAAGCCACCCCAGTGGCAGTACTCAATACCCCATGCTTCGAGCGGCCCAGGAAAGGATCGACCCCATATAAGTGGACTCTTACAGCTGGGGCTCATCCAGAGGTGCCAGTCTGCCTGGAACACCCCCCTTCTGCCAGTAAGGAAGCTGGGCACCCAGGACTATTGCCCAGTACTTCCGGGAGGTCAACCAGAGGGTAACTGATCTGCATCTAACTGTGCCCAACCCATACACCCTACTGAGAATAGAAACTTCTATCTGTTTTCTGGAAAAATCCCTTACTTCCCTCTCCGAAGTAGTGCTGCAAAACCGGAGGGGTTGGGACTCCTCTTCCTCCAGCAGGGAGGAGTATGTGTGGCATTAGGGGAAGAATGTTGTTTCTACGCTGACCACACGGGGGTCATCAAGGACTCTATGGCCAGTCAGGAAGGGCCTAGACAAACTTAAGCAAGAAAGAGAAGCCAACCAAGGATGGTTTCAATCTTGGTTCTATAAGTCCCCCTGGCTCACCAACCTAGTCCCACTCTGTTGGGCCATTACTCATTCTCTTGCCGATTCTGACCTTTGGACCCTGTATCCTGAACTGCCCGATTACATTTCTCAAGGACCGCCATATCAACACTGTCCAGATTATGCACCTAAGGCAAAAACACTCCCTCTTAAGGGCTGATGGTGCACTGCTCCAGGATTGGAGCAGTTACTAGAAAAAGGGGGGAATGAAGTGACAAAAAGAGGCCAGTGGAATTTTCCACTTTGTGAAATAGGTTAGCAAATAGCAACCCCTCCCCAGGTTAGCAAATAGTTTAGCAAATAGCAACCCCTCCCTAGGTTAGCAAATAACAGAAAACCACAGTCAGTTATAATTCCAGGAAGAACCACCCTGAGGGCCCTGGCTCCAAGCCACCTGCAGACCCAAGCATGCTGAGTATCCCCACCTGTCACGCAGGAGACCAGGGTTTGATTCCTGCCCTGCTCTAAGTGTATAAAAACTGCATGCAAAAATAAATAAATAAATAAATAAATAAATAAATAAATAAATAAATACCATATGCAGAGATTGCTCAGGGTTCGCCTCTCCCCGTTGTACAGGAGAACCCCTGAGCACCGGAGGAATAAACCTCTTGCTTTTGCATTGAGAATCTTGTCTCCGCATCTCTCACTCAGGGGTCTCTCAAGGGTAAGGCTCGATTCGGATCTTACATCATCATGAGCAGATGTCTGACTTTCGTTTCTATAGTTTTGAAATTCAGTTTCTGATCATAAACATCACCAACCTTCCTGCTACAGGTTCAAACACAGTGAGAATAAGTAAATAGAAAATAATGACCCTTTCTCCATTGCCTGGCACTCCAGAATGTTTCAAATGATATCATCCAGTCATTTTCATGTGTAGATGAAATACAACATGCACTTAAAAATTTTACTTCTACCAAATAATACCATAATATTATACATAATACTGTTTTGCAAATTTCTTTGTTTTTCAACATTACACAAAGACATGGTTTGATGTCAGAGCTGCCTCACTCTAAGAGGACATGAATCCAACTGCGTGGGAATAATCTATATTTGAAGATGAGGAACAAGCAGTTGTCAGCGAGGCTGTAGGAAACAATATCCTTAAATCTTTGTGATTGTATGTGAATGAGAATCTAGAACAAATTTAAGTGATGTAATTAGTTATTCAAAACAAAATGAGGACTGAAGATGCTTAAATGGAGTAATCACCATACAGGAGAGTTATAGCACAGCGTTTGATGTTCCACCAGCATATCAATGTGCCCCTGTGTCCTTAGACCTTTTTGTAAATAGATTTTGTTCCATTTCATCAATATCAAAGGATCTGTTTTCTCATTGTTGCTTTCATTTGAAAGCCTGTTGAGAGGGTTCGGAAACTTTCCATATTTTTTTCTTAATTCCCTTTTTAGTACTCTTTCCTTGACCAGGGCATTTCTCCAATACAGCTATGTAGCCCCAGGGAACACCCAGCTCTCTGTGATTCACCCACCAGGCTTTGGTGGTCTTGCCTTTCTTCCTCTTGGGAATCCCCAAGTCCCAAAGCCCAGCTGCTTCACGTTCTTGGTTCCACCACACCCTTAATTCTTTCACTGAGCCAGACCATATTTTTATAAAGTCCCTCCCCATCTCTTCCTCCCAGGATCCTAGAGGTGGTTCCCAAATAATCTCACATTTCCAGCTCCATTATTGGCTATTCACCTTCCACCCTTTCTTCAAACATATTCTTCAATTACAGGTATAGGGTAGAAAAATCCCACCTTGCTATGATACATTTTCTAGGTGTTAGGCACGTCCCTAGAACTTCATCCAGCCTTGACAGGGCTCAGCAACCACAATGAAGAGGCTCTTTTAAAATGGACTTCTTTCAGATTCCCCTGCCACCTGCTTTATGCCATCTGTTTCTCCAGATTCCCCTGATGATGAGGAATTCATTGCTTGTCCTGAGGATTCTTCCATGATGTGCATTCATCAGCTTGGCTTCTGTGTTAAAACTGAAAGGGCTTTGAGAGCAGTAGCCATACATCTTTCTACAGAATGGGACATAGTTGTTATATGGATCTATGTATATATATTTCTAAAAATACTCAGTGTTTCATGGCCACCTCAAAGTTCTGCTCTAATTAATTAATTAATTAATTAATTTAGATGAATGTACTGTCTGCATGCAGATCTGTGCACCTGTGTCGTGCAATGTCTTGGAGGTCAGAAGAAGGCGTCGGATTCCCCCGGAACTGGAATTAAAGACAGTTTTTAGCTGCCATGTGGGTGCTGGGAATCAAACCCGGGTCCTCTGAAAGAGCAGTCGGTGCTCTTAACCACTGAGCCATCTCTCCAGCCCCTACTCTTTCTTATCCACCCTATGCTTGTCTGTTTCAGGAAACGTTGAGCTTTTCTTCCTCTGGTTTTTGGTAAGTGCAATAATTATGGGTTGGGCTCAGTATTAAACACTTTCTGGTGAATATTTGTTAACCTATTGTGAATCTGAAATGCCTGGTACTGCCTTTAAAATCTTTAGAGCTGGTGTCTGAGCTTGTCAGGAAAAGGGTATCTACCCGTCACCTACTTGATGCATGGGTGTTCTTCAGACCTTGTTCAGGGAAGGTTAGTCTCTGCGCCACAGTTTGGCTATGTCAGTCAGAGATTACACCCTTCTTCATGTGCACCTCAACACAGGCAGGATCACAATGGAGTAAGCATTTTTCTTTTTATTTTGTTTCGTCTTAAATCACACCTTTTTTTTTTTTTTGGCTTCTACTCTTCTGCTCTTTCTGATTCTATTTCTGAGGATACTTTTCACAGAGGGTATAGCCTTTCTAGAATCTAGACTTTTATCCCAGGGTATCAGCAATGTGCTCTGATGTTAGATCCTTTCTAAACTCAATGAAAGCATCATCAATTTACTTGAGAAACAATTATAAAAATTATCAGTGAGAATATTATCCACACCCCTTGTTGAGACCATCAACACATGTGTGCAGTTAAATGGATCTGAGCTTTAATTCTTTAAATCATGTTATATCATCAGAGGTAAGTTAGATTAGGTACCCAAGGATAATATGTCAATAGGTAACTGTGCTATGGGAGGGGCCAGTGTAGGATCAGCAAACAGAGAGGCATGTGAAAAGGGTTAGTGAGAAGTCTAGGGTTCTCTGTGTTGATTCTGTGGTAGAGGGTCTATCCCGGAGGCTCTCAGACTTGCTAATTTGGTACTCAAGTTCAAGCTGTTTCAGTCAATGTTCTTAGGAAGTGGGCAGCATCTCTCTTTGGGGATGACCTCAGTCTCCTATGTTGTATTGTAGAGGACAAGTACAACATTGAGGTTGAGCATCCAGTGCAAACATTTACTTTGTAGACATCTGCTGAGCAGGGCAGCACAGGGATAAGTATGTGGGCTCTGAGGATGGACTAGGAGCCTCCAGCTGGAGCTAGGATCTCAGTGCTTATGTTCATGGAAAGGCTGGGTGCTGCTGCACATCCGGACCTCAGAGCAGGAGAGCTGGATAATACGAGATCATGATGTGGGGATCATTCCTTTATCTTGACTCTTAGACGTTGTAGCTGATAGAAAGCAGACTTGAGATGTGGGGTCCATTGAGAGGGCTCTTTTATAGAGTCTTCTTTCTCATCTACTACAGAGTAGAGCCTTCTCTTTGTTTGACTGAGGGCCGACAAAACTTTGTACTCCTTTATCCCAGCCCCATTTTCCAGATTTCAAATCTCAAGCAGAAATTCACCAGTAGGTTCCTTCCTGTTTTGTGTTTCCTGCTTCCTGCTAACCTTGATGTTTATTCCTGTCCTGAAGTTGATGGGTAGACACTGCAGGGCCTTAGGTTTCAGCTCATTAGCTGCATCCATTACCCCCCAGGGGACTTTGGGATCCTGTGGCTATTTCCTCCAAATAGATACATTTCTTCCAGGAAAGAGGTGAGAAGCTCATTTTAAGACTCAGGAAGCTCAGAAAATGACAAGATTCACAAAGTCCTTCCCCAGGTTCTAACAGTAAGGGGAAGCTGGGAGGAGGAGACCCCTCAGTGGGAGCTGCCTACAAGTTCAACTGGGAGTTCTAGGGATGTGGGTTTGGAGTCCTTGTCTGTAGTAGGGTGGGCTTTTTGATGATGCAAGAGACTAGGAGGAGGGGTGATTGCTCAACATGAGCCACTGTGGGGAAAAGCATTACAGCCACGAGGAAGAACACTGCCAAGGTACAGAGGTGATGACTTTTGTGTCCAAGAACTGTGCTCTAGAAGCAGGACCTCATAGGGGAGCTCAGACACACGAGAGTGAAGTACATGGCGCAGAAGCAGCCCTTCTGGGCACAGCATTCTAGTAACCAGCAAAACTTCTAGAAGAGACACTTATCTCAAATCACAAGATGTATGCTCCCAGGGGGAAGGAAAGGCTGGCAAGTGGCAAGAACACTGCCTGCATTGAGAGCCATGCGAAGCTGAGGTCAGCCCCAGAACACCTCAGCCTCTCCCCGTCTGCCCCGGGGCACAGCAGGCAGTGTATGTCTATTACCCTGCTGCCCTGACAGCAGTGCATCACAGCTGCTTATTGTTAAATTCTGGGATTCGCTTCTCTGAGATAAATAATTAACAATGGCAGGAGTTTGATTGCATCAATTCACAGGGAGAAACACCCAAATGATAAATCCATAGCGGGAGAACCACCCATATGTTACAGATTGGCTTAACATGGTTGAGGCATTAAATAAAAACGTCGGAGAAACAAACACCTTTATCAGCTTTATTAGCATTGAACTCTGTGGCTTCCACTGGGGCTGACACACTTAATTAAAGATGCTCTGGTCTAATTAGGTTGCACATCAAATATACAAATAGAAGCTTTTAAAAATACTTACTCATTAGAACCAGAATACCTGCTTCTGTACATAGTTTTGTCTTCCCCGTACCACAATGTTCTTCAATAAGACCTGGACTCTGTTAGACAGTCCCACCCAGTAGGGAGGGGCATCATGTCCCGTTATGCTAAACCTCTTTGTAGCTTGAAAAAACAATATATGTACAGAAATTCATTGTTAACTATTGATAAGGGCAGTAGAGATTAAAAGAGAAATATCCTTAAAAGAGGGAAGCCACGTGGTAGTTTTTTTATAATAAAGTGTTTTAATTTATGGACAATTTAGTCATTTATAAAGATTTCAAAAATTACATTTCTCCTTTTTGTTTGTTCTTTTTTATTGAGACAGGGTCTCTCTGTAGCCCCAACTGTCCTGGAACTAGCTATGTAGACTACGCTGGCCTTGAACTCACAGAGATCCACCTGCCTCTGCCTCCCAAGTGCTGGGATTAAAGGTGTGCACCACTATGCCTGGCCCATCTTCTACCACATGGTACACACATGTGCTAAATTTATGTGGAGATCAGAGGATGTATTAGTCAGGGTTCTCTAAAGAAACAGAAGCAACAGAATGAATATATATAGCTATATACAATTTATTGATTTGCTCACGTGACAGAGTTCAAGGATTCCAACAGTAGCTGCACCACACTGGAAAGGCTGAGACAAGAATCCAGGGAACTGCTCAGTCCGCAAGGCTGGATGTCTCAGTAGTCCCAATCCAGTGCTGAAATCCCAAATGGGTTCCAAGAGATCTGTCGGTCTCAGTACACATTTGGATCCAAAAGGTTGATCACAGCAGCAAGACAAACTCACCAGATGAGAGAGGCAAGCCGCAGGAGAAAAGGGGACCAGCTCCTTCTGCCGTGGCCTTAAATACTGCCTGCTGGCAGAAGGTAATGTCCACATTTGGGGTGGGCCATCCGGGTTGAGGCAGTCCAATCAGAAGACCCTTTTTCTCTTATTTGTTCCTTAGTCCAGTCAAGTTGACACCCAGGATTAACCATCACAGAGGACAACTTGTAGGACTTGGTTTTCCTCTGCCATGTGGGTTTAGGGGATTAAACTCCTGTCATCAGGCTTGGTGGCAAGCTCCTCTACCCACCGAGCCATCTCGCTGGCTCCAACTGTCATTTTGTAAGTGAAACCAGTTTGTCTCTCTGTGCTGTTCTGTTTTTATTTGTGGATTGAGGACAGTGATGGGCTGTGTCAGGGGTGACTGAGAGGCGTGTGAAACGCATCTAGAAAGAGCCTACCCTACAGTATCAGTGCTGTAAGTATACAGGCTAGTATCTGGTTGATTTAAAGACTTGGACCAAAAAATTGAACATCAGAAATCCATAGAGATCCCATGTGTATCTTGGGAACTACCAAAGGCATGGGGTGGTAGTTCTCAGAGTGTATTTCTTGGACCAGCAACATCTGCAAATCTGGGAACTTCTCTTTTTAATATTTTATTTATTATTTTTATTTTATGTGCATGCATGTAAGTGCATTGGTGATGTGCAGTGCCTGCGGAGGTTAGAAGAAGGCATCGGATGCCCTGGAGCTGGAGTTACAGATGGTTGTTAGCCATCATGTAGGTGCTGGGAATCGACCCCAGTTCCTCTGCAAGAGCAGTCAGTGCTCTTAATCACTGAGCTATCTCTCCAGTCCAAATCCGGGAACTTAGAAATGTAAATTCTTGGAACTTATCTTGAAATTATTATTAGAAACTCTGAGATTGGGGTTATGAATCTGTGCCTCCACAAGCCCTTTGGTGTGCCCTCATACAAGTTCAAGTTTAAGAATCATTAACATGAAATATTCCCCTCATCCTAATGTCTTTTGGCCTGGATGATTAACTCCAGGGGTTGGATAATTACAGTAGAGGATTCCCAGTTTATATACTGTTAAGGGGCCAAGGTGAATATAAACTCTTGAAAGCTCTTCAGAATAGTCATGTGCTCAGAAAAGTCCAGGAAGAGAGACAAATAATTACATTTTACCCATGTTTCTGTAAACAGCACCATACAGTTGAAGAAACACAATACTTAATACTTAGTGTGGACACCTTTTAAATCTCAGGTTTTAAAGATGTGGTTCTTAAAGAGTTTACATTCAAGTTTAGACGTGAAGTTGAAGAGGAAATTGAATAACAAAGAGAATTAACTGACCCTTGGAGACATTCTTGGGGTTGTTCATAGCCATGGCATTAATCCAATCCAAGCTTGCTTTCTGTTTCTATGATTGAGAAAGCTTACTGGAGAGTAAAGAATAACTCAATAGACTGTATAGGTGAGAGGGGAGAGATTGATTCTTAGGGGTACTAAGGTCTTATTTCAGTCCTCAGAATCTTAAACTCTGAGATCTATTTTATACTCCTTTAATCAAGAGTTAAGAGGGAACTTGAATGATGGGAATCAGAACTGAAGTACTGTGTGGGATGAAAGAGGTGCTTGGAACGGTTGTGAATCAGGGAGAAAGGCAGAGGGAGAGGAGGCATGGAGGGGGAAGCAAGGAAGTGTGGGGTGGAAGTTCTTATTCCCTGTACGAGAAATAGATGTCCGGGAAGCAGAGTGTTCCCTGCTGTGGTTATGGGCATTCAGTCACTACAGGACATATGGGTAGTTATACTGTTTAGATGTTCAGTGTTTGAGAGTATTTGCTGCTCTTGTAGAACGCCAGAGTTTGGTTCCCAGTACCCATGTCTGGCAGCTCATAACCTCCCATAAAACCCCAGCTCGGTGGGGGGGAGGGGCAATGGATGACCTCTTCTGTCTTTCACAGGCACCCTCTGCTGCATATGTACATACCTATACACGGACACACCCATGCACATAATGAGAAGTAAATGGTAGAACCTGATGAAATTCTTACCCTTAAATGCTCTCTTGGACTCTTGAGAAGGTAACCATGAGCTGGTACCTTCTAAAACGCTTTGGCTTTTGACTCAGTCCAAACTTTATATTCGGTGCAGTCACCAGCTCTGTGTATTTTGTGTGCTATGTAATCTCTTTGAGCCTTGCTTTTTTTGTGAAATGGTGGTAGCAGTATCTCCTGTGTCATGGGGCTACAGTACAGATGAGTGGGGCACAGTCTTCAGAAGAATGCCAAGCAGGCTGGCGTGTGGTGAGTGCTCACTGAACAACTGTAACTAGTTGTGCTGGGTAGTTTTTGTGAACTCAACACGAACTAGAGAATCCTGGGAAGAGGGAACTCAAGTTGAGGAATTTCCTCATCAGATTGGCCTCTGGGCCTGTCAGTGAGGCTTTTTCTTGATTGCTGGTTGATGAAGCAGGACCCAGCCCACTGTGGGTGGTACTTACCATCTCTGGGCAGATGGGTTCGGGTTGTACAAGAAAGGCCAGTGGGGAGCCAGCAATCAACACTCTTCCATCGTCACTGCTTCAGTTCCTGGCTTAGCTTCTCCTGATGATGGACTGTAACCTGTAAGATGAAATAAACCCTTTCTCTCCAGGTTGCTTTGGGTAGAAACAGAGAAGTAAACTGGAGAATTACTCTAAAGGATCCCAAGTGTCCTGGCCCCTCCTAGAGAGCTTTGTAGAGGTTCCACATGGGAGATGGTGATATTGGAAAGATTCAAAATGCTAGAGCATCACAAAGATTTCTTATTGTGTTCACAGTCATATTATGGAATTATGGTGGCTACCTATAGATATGTGTTGAGGAGGACTCAGGGACCAATGTGGTGCATCTGCAGTCTCTGCTTTGGGTATGGGATGGCAAATCCTGGTTGTTCACTTGGTACATCTGGGAAGACAGAATCTTGACTGAGGAGTTCCCTGTATCAGATTAGCCTGTGGCCATGTCTGTGACGTGATTTTTTGATTGATAATGATGTAGGAGGGTGCTCAGCCCACTGTGGGCAATGTCATCCCTGGGCAGATGGGTCTAGGTTGTGGAAGAAGGGTAGCTAAACTTGAGCCTGAAAGCAAGCCAGTAAGTAGCATCCTCTGTGGTATCTGCTTCAGTTTCTACCACCAGGTTCCTGCCTTATGAGCTATTAGAAGAAATAAATTGTTTTTCTCTCCATGATGCCCCTGGTCAGTGTTTTTTATCACAGAAGCAGTGTTTTTATCACAGGTAAACTAGAATAGTGTTTAATGGCAGCATCCATAGTATGTACAGTGGGGAACCTGACTCTTCGTAGGGAAACTGCTCTGTTTGCCCCAGTTTGTATAAGAGTCACATAGAAAGCCAATGGATGCCATGCATATGGGTTTGCTTAAAGCTAAATGAAATAAAGATGTGTCTTGCCCAAGAGTAGGCAGGAAGAAATCTGACCTTTCAAATTAGAGCTATACAATCCTGAATCTATCCCTCTAAACAATTACCCAAAATGTAACCAAAAATAAATGAATACTTTCTGAGGACTAAACTGTGTTACTAAGACATATAATTTACCAGGAGGATATGATGAGAACAGGTAGAAGAAGAGCAGTCAACAGGAGTGTGGTAAGGTTCATTAGAGAGAGCACTGACCAAGCTTGAATTACCTAACCACTTGTATTGACTATGCCTGCTTTGGGTTTCTGACCTTGAGGCTGAATGGTTGCAGCAACCCAATGCATACCAAGGATTCAAGTTAAAGATGAAGTATTTGTGCAGCAGACCTAGTCACTCCAGAGACTTCTGGGAACCTAGGTCCCCTATTACTTCAGTGGCTTTACTTTAGGTTACAGGATGAGTAAGATAAGATGTCACTCAGGCCAAGATAGTCCCTCTCATGATACTGCACTGATACTAGAATAGGGCAACCCAGGGGTTCCTGTCTCCTATGTAACTCATCATGCTCAAGTGGAATGGGTCACAAACAGGGATCTCAAGAGAGAAAGTCTCATATTCTCCAGGAATAAGATATTCACCTTCAAAAAAGGGATATGTTTGGTGACTATCTTAGGCAGGTACAATATTTTACTAGGAAATATACTTTTTAGAGGCTTCTGTTGCCTTTGAGATTTTAAAATTGTGATTTCTTTTTGCCTCCAAGGATTTTTTTAAAATTATTTCTGCTAGAGTACTCTAGACTAGACAGTACATGCAGTAGTTCCTGAGGGAAAGAACCTCCTCTAGCACTTATGGGAAAGAAGTAGAGGCATCTAATGCACAACTCCATTATACATTCAGATTTGGGAACTACTAAAACCAAACAATAAGTACAACAGGATGCAATACATTGAATTAAGCTTAATGGACCTTACTCGCAAAGTCACGTTAATTTTCCTCCTTGGGAAATCTCACAAAAACTTCATCACATAAATTCAAGCATCATTTTCACCTATGGAAATATGCAGCAAGAATTCTACCTGTAAAATAAAATAAAATACATACTTCCAACAAAAAATGGCACTGAGTACGTACTTCCATTCCACATGGAAAGAACTAGGGCAAAGCCAGGAATGATCAAGCCAAAGCAAGACCTAAATCTCTCAGGGCAAACACAACATCCTGCAGCTCCATCTCCAGTATCTGGACTCCAGAGGGATGAAACTGGCTGGGCTCCAAGGGGTTTGTGAAGCCACACCCTCCAGTTCTTCTACCTCCAGCACACACAGCCTCTCTTTGGAGCAGGCTATATTCTATGCCCACAGCTCTCCTTGGCCGAAGTGCCTGGTCCTGGCATTACCAACATCCAGAGGTCTCCACTGAAATCTAGACTTCACCTTTACAACTTCACAGGAGCCTTTCAAGTTGTCCTTATAAGGACTCCAGCCCTACTACACAATGCCCGGCCTCAGCTCCTCTCAGAAAATATGGAGCAAGACTTCATCACCCCCTCAGTCTTGTATCTTTCATTGCCACAAAACCTGTATCACAGGAATGATATTGCCAAGTTCTGCCACCTCAGGATGAAGCCTGGGCCCCTTTAACCACAGTTGTGTCTACTTCCATGTGCTGGGCCTGGAAAAAAACTTTCCTAGGCAGTTGCTTTTGAAGACCATGTAACCTCCTCAGCTGCATGAATTTTTACTTGCTTGAATTATTAAGGAGGCCAGGTAGCAATTGAAATGGGTAAAAACAGCTGCCCAAATGGTGCCATCATACTCAGTGAATATTTGGGATAAAAGATGATCTAACAGAGACAGGTGTGGTGGCATATGCCTTTAATCCCAGCGCTCAGGAGGCAGAGGCAGGAGGATCTCTATGAGTTCAAGGCCAGTCTGGTCTACAGAGTGAGTTCCAGGTCAGCTGGTGCTACAGGGAGACCCTGTCTCAAAAACATCCTCCCCCCCCCAAAAAAAGATGACCTAATGTGAGCATGAAAGGAAAATATATGTAGCGATGAGTCTATGTCCTGGGTTCATTTCCTATCCAGGTGATAAACACTCCAGAATCAAACCAGGAAAACAAAGAGGCTGGAAAGACTGCTCCATGCTTAGGAAGGTGTACTGCTCTTGCAGAGGATCTGCATTCAGCTTCCAGTACCCATGTGGTAGCTCATAATCAGGTGTAACTCCAGATCCAGGGGCTCTGACACCCTCTTCTGGACTCTGCAGATAATTGCAATCATGTGTACATACTCCTCAGAGATACACACATATACACACAATTAACAATAAAATAAAAAAAATTAAGTGAGAAAAATGGTAGAAGAGAGCTGAATCAGAAACAGGGCAAGTTCCTTACAAATATTAGCCATTATCATTTTTAAATTATTTATATTATTTCTCTCTCTCTCTCTCTCCCAGGTGCATACAGGCATTCATGGAGGCCAGAAGGAGGTGTCAGATCTCCTGGTGCCAGAGAATTACCTCTGATTGTATCCTTCTAAATGATTTCAGTAATAATGGTTGTAGGTCTTTTTGAAATGTTTTATAGAATTCTGCCGTGAAACCGTCTGGGCCTGGGCTTTTTTTAGTTGGGAGGTTTCTTATTACATATTCAATTTCTTCATATATTATGGGTCTGTTTAAGCTGTAGATCTCTTCTTGGTTGAGCTTTGGTGATTCCCAGGATTTCAGATATTCATCCATTTCTTCTAGGTTTTCAAATTTGGTAGAGTATAGGTTCTTGAAACATTCCCATATGATTTTCTGGATCTTTTCCTTGTCGAGCCTCATTTTATATTTCAAAGTTTTCAGCTGTCTTCTTCCAAAATTGTTAGACTCTAGTTTTCTCTGAAACCCCAAATCTAGCTATTTGGGGATCACAGATCTCATCCTTCATCTTCTAGGATGCAAGCAGCCTGCTCTTCTGAGTCTCTTCACTTTCACCTCTCTTGGTGTGGAAACTCATGGTGAAATTGAATAGAGGGAGGTGTGTTGACTTCTCTGTCCATCTTGGAAAGGTGGGGACTCACAGATGGGATTCTTACAGTTCAGTGATTCTCTTTCCCAAACTTAGTTTTATGAACCACCTAGAGTTTGTAGGATTGTATAATTTGGACCACAGTATGAAAGAAATCATTCTATAGACAAGAGTTAATATGCTAATGTGGTATGGGTAATTCACTGCTATCCTAGTTTGTTTCCAATTGCTGTGACAAAACACTCTGATCAATACCAACTTGAGGAGAAAAGGGTTTATTCCTCTGAGATCTCCTGAGTCACTCATCACTTGGGGAGCCCAAGGTAGGGAACTTGGGGGCAGGAACCTGGAAACAGGAGCTGAAGCATAGGCCATGGAGGAATGCTGCTTCCTGGCTTGCTCCCTTGGCCCATGCCCAGCCTGCTTTATTTTTAATTTTATTTATTTTTTATGTGTATGAATGTACTGTCTGCATGGAGGTTGGTGCACCCGTGTTGTGAAATGCTGCGGAGGTCAGAAGAGGGTGTCTGATTCCCCTGGAACTGGAGTTAAAGACGGTTCTCGGCTGCCATGTGGGTGCTGGGGATTGAACCCGGGTCCTCTGCAAGAGCAGTCGGTGCTCTTAACCACTAGGCTATCTCTCCAGCCTCCCAGTCTGCTTTATTATATAAAACACAACAGCCTGCTCAGGGGTGGCACCACCCGTGGTGGGTTGGGACCTCCCACCATAACTCAACAATCAAGAAGATGCCCCGCACACATGACCACAGGCCAGTTCAGTGAAGGAAATTCTCCAGTTGAGGCTCCCTCAACCCAGGTGTGTCCATTTGACACTAAAGCTGACCAGCATAACTGCAATTTAAAAAAATGAGGCAGGAATCCCTGATTTAGAATAAATGTTACAAGCCATGCATGGCACTTCTTTTGCTCTGGAACTTTCTGAAAAATTTTGTCTAGTTGTTCCTTTATATCACAGACTCCACCACTTGCCCAGCTACCCCAGACTTCTAGTGGGGACCATTCTTGACACATTTATTTTCTCTCCTATGTGGATTCAATCCATCTCCAACCCCCCTAAATTAAGCTCCAGGGTACACCTCATTGGACCACTTCCGCTCATCCCTCACTTCCGAGTTCTTTGGACCACTTCTGTCCATTCTTTACTCCTGAGTTCTTTGGACCACTTCCGTCCATTCCTCACTCCCGAGTTCCTTGGACCACCTCCACCCATCCCTCACTCCCGAGTTCTTTGGACCACTTCCATCCATTCTTCACTCCCGAGTTCTTTGGACCACTTCCGTCCATTCTTCACTCCTGGACCACTTCCATCCATCCCTCACTCCTGAGTTCCTTGGACCACTTCCGCCCATCCCTCACTCCCGAGTTCTTTGAACTACTTCCTCCCATCCTTCACTCCTGAGTTCCTTGGACCACTTCCGTCTACCCCTCACTCCCAAGTCCTTTGGACCACTTTCGCCCGCCCATCCCTCACTCCTGAGTTCCTTGGACCACTTCCGCCCATCACTCACTCCCGAATTCTTTGAACTACTTCCTCCCATCCTTCACTCCTGAGTTCCTTGGACCACTTCCATCTACCCCTTACTCCCAGTCCTTTGGACCACTTCCGCCCATCCCTCACTCCCAAGTTCTTTGGACCACTTCCGCCCATCCCTCACTCCCAGTCCTTTGGACCACTTCTGCCCATCCCTCACTCCTGAGTTTAGATTGCCATCACTTCTACAACCCCATCCTTTTCTTTCTTTTATTTTTTTTTGCTATTTATTTATTTATTTATTTATTTTTATTGATGCTTTGTGTATTTCATACATCATTTTCCAATTCAGTTCAGGCATATTTCCCCTTCCCTTCCCCCCATCCCACCCTACCCCATCCCAGATCATGCCTTCTGCCATAACTGTCCTGCATCTTTCTCTCAGTTTTTTTTTTCCATTTTTAAACCCCATTCTTTTCTAAATCTTGCATGTCACACCAGAGTGATTACTCCAGATCTGGTTAGGGAACAAGCCCCATCATGAATTCTGTTACATCCCTGGAATTAGTGAATATTCCTGACGCTAAAATGGGAGTGTCCCTGCAGATGAATTAAACAACACGAGTCCCCATGTGCAGCTTACCTGTTTCTTGATTGTCACATAAGTTTTTCTTATTTTCTAGCTGACTCACTTGCCTCTTTCTCTGTTGAACACTAAACATTCATTTTGTGTGTTCTGCTGATAATCATTGGCCAGGTGAATCCTTTCTTCAAGTCTGGGACTCCCCCTTCACAAACTTAGAATGTCTTTAGTTATGTAGAACATGAAAAGGTGGTGGAAGTCAAAAATCACAAGCTGCTGCTTTATGAATATTTATTTGGGGGCTGGAGAGATAGCTCAGTGGTTAAGAGTACTGACTGCTATTGCAGAGGACCCAGGTTCAATTGCCAGCACCCACATGGTGGCTAAGAACTGTCTTTAGTGCCAGGCATGGTGGTGCACGCCTTTAATCCCAGCACTCGGGAAGCAGAGGCAGGCGGATCTCTGTGAGCTCAAGGCGAGCCTGGTCTACAGAGTGAGCTCCAGGCCAGCTGTTACTAAAGGGAGACCCTGTCTCAAAAATACCAAAACAAAAATATTTATTTAATTATTATTATATGTATGTGTTTGTCTCAATGTATACGGCATTCGTGTAGAGTGCCAGTGGAGGCTGTAACAGGGGAACAGATCCCTTATAGCTGGAGTTACAGGCAGTTGTCTGCAGCCTGATGTGGGTGCTGGGAACCAAACTGTGGCCCTCTGCAAGGGTAGCAAGTGTTCTTAACTGCTGAGACATATTTCTACACCCTATGTCTTAATTCCCCAATTACATATATAAAAGAAAATGTAATATTTGTCTGAGTCTGAGTTATTTTCCTTCCCATGAAGATCCAGTTTTCTTCATTTTCTTGCATATATTTTTAAGTTTATCTGTCAATTACTTGATAATTCCCTTACAAAGAGGCCTCATTCCCTACCCTTTGGTATTAAGAAGGTTTTAGTGACTTTTATTTTTTAAAAAGGTTTATTTTTAATTATGTTTTCTGTGTGTGTGTGTGTGTGTGTGTGTGTGCGCGTGCGCGTGCGTGCCATGTATGTGAAAGTGCCCGTGGAGGCCAGAAGAGGGTGTTGCATTCCCTGCATCTGGAGTTACAGTCTGTTGTGAGCCGCCTTACACAGGTGCTGGGAACTGAACTCGGGTCCTATGCAAGAGCAGCAAGCACCCTTGGCTGCTGAGTCATCTCTCCAGTACCTTAGTCACTGTCTCAGGAGGAGGGCGGTAATGCTCTGTGCTTTCCGCTGGATCATCAGATCACCTTGTGCTGCAGGTTCTCGATGGCTCTCCTTAGTGACATGTGGAGAGAGCACGTGTGGGAGCTCCAGCCCACCAGCAAGCTGAGGGCCCAGCTGGCAGCCTCACAGGTTGATGGTGGAGAAGGAGCACTCAGGTGCTCCCAGCTTGGAGCAGAGTCCTTCTTGACTTTTCTTTTTTTTTTTTTTTTGTCTTTTTGAGACAGGGTCTCCCTGTAGCCCGAGTTGTCCTGGAACTCACTTTGTAGACCAGGCTGGCCTTGAACTCACAAAGATCCGCCTGCCTCTGCCTCCCAAGTGCTAGAATTAAAGGCGTGTGCCACCACGTAATATTTCAAAACTAGGTCTGAATTTTATAGTGGGATTTTAGAAATAACTTTGCCTCCACTGAAATTTTTCCTTCTAGAACTGAGGTGGACCTCAGGGTAGAGTGTTTCCTGGCATGAGCAAGGCCCCCAGTTCAATCTTCAGCAGCCCCTCCCTAAATCAAATATTTATCTTCTTAGTTCAGAAATATTTATCTCTTAGATGGGATAGAAACTATCCCATCATGAGTAGATAATAATTTCTGAGAACTGTTTGCTTGTATCATTAGGAATCTCTGCTAACTACTATTACATTTCTGGAATAAAAGTCTGCTAGATTAACATCTTCGTTTATGATACATGGGGCATGAGAATATGAGAGCCTTGGAAATTTCCTCATAGTATCCAGACTCACAGGATCCTGGTAGCACTTGATGACCAATCAATCACCATGGTCTCCCGAGGCTTTTTGATTCTTCAGATTTTCCTTTGCCTTTAGTTAGTATGAGTGTGTGTGTGTGTGTGTGTGTGTGTGTGTGTGTGTGTGTTCACATGTGTTCAGCTCAGAGAATAACTTGTAAATGTCAGTTCTTTCCTTTCTCTATGTGCTTTCTAAAGACTGAACTCAGGTTGTTAGTCTTGGTACCAAGTGCCTTTACCCATTGAACCATTTTACTGAACCCTGATTCCTTCTTTAAACCTAAATCTCACAGGAAGCATCGTGGACATCTGTCAGGAGGTCCATAAGGCCTCTGTGTATATATTTTTGTGAGGTCAAAGTTGAGCACTGGGGGGAGGGCCTACTCTCTTATTACTATTCTTTTACCAGCCAACTTTGCTATTGATACTCTATACTGATCTGTCATTTTGATAAATCTTCAAAGTATTCATAATCTAACACTATTTTTAAATGTTTATTTATCTATTTTTAAGGGATTAGCAATATAGGAACACAGTTGTTTTCAGATCACATTAACGTTGCTCAGTTTGCCATACAATTATGTAAATGGTGCTAGCATCCACAGATGAGGGATACCATTCATTGTTTGTTTTTCTGGGACTGTGTTACTTCATTGAGCATGGTATCTTCTAGCTCCATCCATTTACCTGTAAAGTTAATGATGTCATCTTTCTTTACCGCTGCATAGAACTCCATTGTGTACCACATTTTCTCTATCCACTCTTCAGTTGAGGGGCACTTGGGTTGGTTCCAGCTCTTTGCTATTGTGAAGAGAGCTGCAATAGATACAATACATGGCTGTGCATGTATCTCTATGGTAAGATGAGTCTTGTGGATACATACCCAGGAGTGGTATGACTGGGTCAGGTGGTAAGCTCATTTTGAGTCTTCCAAGGGTTCTCCACACTGCTTTCCACAGTGGCTGTACAAGTTTACATTCCCACCATCAGTGGATGAGTGTTCTCCTTTCCCCACAATCTCTCCAGCACTTGGTATCATTTGTTTTCTTGATCCTAGCCAGTCTTATTGTTGTGAGATGATATCTTAAAGTGGTTTTAATTTGCATTTCCTTAATTATTAGTGATGTTGAACACTTTTTTTCTTTTTTACAGTATTTTATTTGGAAATGTTTATATCAGTAAAGGGAAACTAGACTTATTTACATGATGAAATATTTCAGTTATTTCAGAACTTCAGTGAAATGGGCAACGTTGTGTGATGCCACTTCAACAGCAATTTCAGTCGACATACTTCCCAAGAATGCCACCGTCTCTAAATAAGAAATAATCCTTGTGCCTTTGGTAGGCCTCTGTACTCTGGGAGAAGAACTTTGTCCCTGACTTTCACACTAACTGATTGAATCTCTCCACCCTTTCCTTTAGAGTCTGATCCAACAGCTACTACTGTTGTTTGCAATACTTTTCCTTGAGATTTTTCTGGAAGCATAATGCCCCCTTTGGTTACAGTCTCAGCTGCACTCCTTTCAACCAATACTCTGTCAAAAAGTGGAAGAAACTTTCTAAATGCTTGTCCTGCCATGACTCTGGCTGCCGCAGCCTGGACTCTGCTCTCACGCAGCAGCTACATGGAGAGACCTCAATGTCGAACACTTTTTAAGATGTTTCTCAGCCATCTCTAGTTCCTCACTTGTGAAGTCTCTCTTCAGCTCTTTGCTCCATCTTTTGTGTGATTCATTTGTTTTCTTTCTTCTTTGTTTTTTGAGTAGTTTATATACACTGGAAATCAATGCTTTGTCAGATGTATCTGTGGAGAAAGTTTCCTCCCACTCTGTGGGTTTTCTCTTTACTTCATTGATTGTTTCTTTTGATGTACAGAAACTTTTGAGTTTAATGAGTTCCCATTTGTCAATTGTCAACCTTAATTCTTGCACAGATGCTGTCTGATTTAGGAAGTCTTTTCCTACGCCTATGTCTTGTAGGCTGCTCTCAACTTTTTCTTCTATCACCTTCAGAGTTTTGGGTTTCATGTTGAGGTCTTTGATCCATCTGGAGATGACTTTTGTACAGGGCGAGAGGTAGGGGTTTAATTTCATTCTTCTACAAGTGGTGATCCAGTTTTGCCAACACCACTTGCTGAAGATTCTGTCTTTTCTCCATGTGCCTTCTTGGCCCCCTTGTCAAATATGAGGTGGCTGAAACTATATGTGCTCAAGTTTGGATCTTGAGTTTTGTTCCATTGGTCAACAGATCTGTTTTTGTGCCAGTACCAAGCTGTTTTTATGACTATAGCCCTGTAGTACAGTTTGAAGTCTGGTATAGAGATCCCCCTTGTATTGCTCTTTTTGATCAGGGTTGCTTTGGCTATTTGGGGTCTTTTGTTTTTCCAAATGAAATTAAGGAGCTTTTTCCCAAGACTGTGAAGAAACTCTTGGGGATTTTAATTGGCATTGCATTAAATCTGTACAAGAGTTTGGGTAGAATGGACATTTTTACTGTATATTTTTTACTGTATTTTTACTACATTTTTCCTGATCCACGAGCATGGGATTTTTCCATCTTCTGATGTCTTCTTCAATTTCCTTCTTCAGGGGTTTATAATTTTTTTTGTAGAAATCTTTGGTGTCTTTGGTTAGGTTTGTTCCTAGGTATTTTATTATTTTTTGAGGTTATTGTGAGTGGGAAGGTCTCCTTGTATTCCTTCTTCAGTTGATTGTTGTTGGTGTAAAGAAAGGCTACTAATTTTTCTAGGTTAATTTTGTATCCTGCCACTATACTAAAGTTCTTAATTGTTTCTGGGAGTTTTCTAGTGGAGTTTTTAGCATCCCTTAAGTAAACAACCATATCTTCAGCAAAAAGGGATAGCTTGGCTTCCTCTTTTCAAATTAGTACTCCTTTAATTTCCTTTTCTTGCCTTATTGCCCTAGCTAGGGTTTCAAGCACTATAGTGAAGAGGAGTGGTGACAGGGGGCAGCCTTGCTGAGTTCCTACCTTTAAGGGGGATGCTTCTGTTGTTTCTCCAATTAGGATGATATTGGCTGTGGGTTTCCTGTATATGGCTTTGATTACATCGAGGAATGATCCTTCCAATCCAATTCCCTCTAGGACTTTAAGCATGAAGGGATACTGGATTTTGTCAAAGGTTTTTTCTATGTCAATTGAGATGAATGTGTGGTTTTTGTCTTTTAGTCCATTTATATGTTTTATGCTATGTATTGATTTTCGTATGTTGAACCATCCCTGCATCTCTGGTATGAATCCAACTTGGTCATGATGGATGATCTTCTTGACATGGGTCTGTATGCGATTTGCAAGTATTTTGTTGAGAATTTTTGCATCTGTGTTCATTTATGAGATGGGTCTATAGTTCTTTTTGGTTGTATCTTTGCCTGGTTTTGGTAATAGAGTGATGCTGGCTTCACAGAAGGAATTTGGAAGAATTCCCTCTGTTTGCATCCTTCTGAACAATTTGAGTAATAATTTTTTTTTGAAGTGTTTTATAGAATTCTGCTGTGAAACCATCTGAGCCTGGGCTTTTTTTTTTTTTTTTTTTAGTTGGGAGGTTTCTTATTACATCTTCAATTTCTTCATATATTATGGGTCTGTTTAAGCTGGGGATCTCTTCTTGGTCAAGCTTTGGTCATTCCCAGGATTTCAGATATTCATCCATTTCACCTAGGTTTTCAAACTTAGTAGAGTATAGGTTTTTGAAGTATTCCCATAAGATTGTCTGGATCTTTTCATTGTCTGTTGTGATATTTCCCCTTTCATGACAGATTCTATTAATTTGGAGTTGTTCTTTCTTTTTGTTAACTTTTTGTTAAAGATCTGTCTATCTTGTTTATTCTCTCAAAGAACCAACTTTTGGATTCATTGATTTTTGTACTGTTTTCTTTTTTCTATTTCATTGATTTCTGCTCTGATTTTTGTTATTTCTTCCTGTCTGTTTTGTTTGTTGTTTCTCAACAACAAATTAACTTTAGCTGCAGTGTTAGATCTTTCACTTGTGCTCTTTCTGTTTTTCTAATGTAGGCACCCAGGGCTTTAAACTTAACTCTTAGGACTGCTTTAAAGTATCCCATAGGTTTTGTTGTGTTGTATTATCATTATCATTCAGCTCCAGGAATGCTTTTATTTCTTTCTTTATTTCTTCCTTGACCCATTTATTATTCGGGAGAGTTTTGTTTAGTCTCCATGTGTTCTTGTAGATAGTAGAGCTTATCCTGGTGTTGATATTGAGCTTTCTTGCACTGTGGTCTGATAGAATGCATGAAATTATTTCAATCTTTTTGTATTTGTGGAGGTTTCTTCTGTGTTCCAGTATGTGGTCGATTTTGGAGAATGTTTTGTGGGGTGCTGAGTAGAAAGTGTATTCTCTGGTAGTAGGGTGGAATATATGGTAGATGTCTGTGAGGTGTGTTTGGTGTATTGTATCATTCAGTTCAGATGTCTCTCTGTTTATTCTTTGTTCAGTTGACCTGTCCAAAGGACTTAGTGGGGTATTGAAGTCCCCTACTATGAGTGTGCCTTGAGGTCCTGGAGAATTGTCTTTATAAAGTTTGGTGCACCAGAGTTTGGTGCACATATATTCATGATCGTGAAATCTTCATGGTCAGTTGTTCCTTTGATCAAGATTTAATGGCCTTCTCTCTTCTGAATTCTTTTATTTTGAAGTCTATTTTGTCTGATATTAAAATAGCAACACCTGCTTTCTTTTTGGTACCATTTGCTTGGAGTATTTTTTTTCATCCTTTCACTTTAAATTGGTGCCTATCCTTGAGGGTAAGATGCATTTCTTGTCGACAGCATATAGATGGGTTCTGTTTCCTAACCCAATCTCCCAGTCTATGTCTTTTGATTGGGGAGTTTAGTCCATTAATATTTAAGGTTATAACTGAAAGATGTGTATTGCTTCCTTTAACCTTATTATCCATTTGCATTTTTGGCCTAGGTTTCTAATTCTGCAGTTATGCTTTTATTGATTTCTCTTTCTAGGTGCCTGGAGATAGTTGCTCCTTTCTTCTGTCCTTTGAATTGCTTCAAGTATTCTCTGAAGTGTTGGTTTTCTGGACATGTATTCTATCATCTTGTTTATGTCATGGAAGATTTTTCTCTCTCCTTCAACTATAATTGACATTTTTGCTGGGTATAGTAACCTGGGTTGGCATCTATAGTCCTTTAACACTGGGAATGTTTTGCTCCACATTCTTCTTGATTTCATAGTTTGCAGAGAAGTCAGTTGTAATTCTAATGGGTTCTCCCTTATATGTAACTTGTTTTTTTCTTGTGGCTTTCAGAATTTTGTCTTTGTTTTTGGTGTCTAGCATTTTAACTATGATGTGTGTGGCCTAGGGAGTTTCTTTTCTGATCTTGTCTGTTTGGAGTTCTATGAGCTTCTTGAATTTGTATGAGTTTGTCTTTTTTTAGTTTGGGGAAATTTTCATCTATTATTCTGTTGAATTATACCATTCTCTTTGTGTATTTTTTAAATTTTCATAATCTTTACTTGAGGTTTTTACTTGTTCTGTGTTATCTTCCAGGTCTGATATTCTGTGTTCTGCTTCCTCCATTCTACTTCCAAGGCTTTTTCCAGTCCTTTTCTCTTGATTGGATGAGTGTTCGATTTCCTTTTTCATTTCATCTTGTGGTTTCTTCAATATTTCCATTTCCTTTTGGAGCTTCTCCATCTCTTTGCTTTCCTGGTTGTTTCCTTTTTTTATTTCAACATGGGATCTTTTCAGTGTTTCCACTTCCTTCCAGAGTTTATCATTTTCTCCCTGTAGTTCTTTCTGGTGTATGTCATTCTCTCTCTCTGGGTCCTTCTTGAGTTTTTCATTCTCTCTCCTTAGTTCTCTGACTTATTCTTTATTTTCCTTGATTTCTTTGAATATGTCTGCAATTGTTCCTTTAAGATCTATGTCCTGGTCCATGCTCAGGGGGATCCCACTGTAGGAATCTCCCACAGGGTTGGTTGAGCTTGGTGTAGAATTATCCTGCACCTTTCCCATGTTGTCCCTTTGTCATGTTCCAGGCATGTGGGTGTCTCTTTGCCTGTATTCCAATGCAAATCCCAAATGCCTCTTCACTGTGTTGAAGACTTGTTTTGCTTGCCTCCTTCAGATGCCTTTGTTGTTTGTTTGATTTGTTTTTCTCCTTGTTTATGGAGTGTTGACTTGTCTAAGTTTTAGGCTTTCTATTGGAAGTCTAACTCACTCTTCCCTTTCTGTTCTTAAGGTTCTCCAAAGAATCCACTTGGACATTCCCTCAGCAATTCTAGTTGGGGGGGGGTATGCCTCCTTTAGCCCATGCCCCAGTACTCTGTGCTTCAGGTGGTCCTGGGAAATCCCTGATCTAAGCTCTGTGTACTCAAGTCTCACTGTGGCAACAGGCCCACCTCTTATTCCAGCTAGCAGGGAGACTCCACCCCCACAAGACTGTGATTCAATTATCCAACAGACCAATGAAATGATTATCCAACAACCCAGTGATAGAATTATCCAACAATCCATCTGGCCGAAGTGCCTGGCTCCTACCTGGGCTTCAGGTGGTCCTGGGAAATCCCCTATCTAAGCTCTGTGCATTCCACACTATTTTTTTTTTTTTTGGTTCATTTAAGAATATTTTTTGGGAAAAAATAATACTTGGGGGCTAGAGAGATAGCTCATTTTCATTCGTTAAGAGCACATACTGCTCTTTTAGAGAACCTGAATACAGTTCCCAGCACTCACGTCAGGTGGCTCACAACTGCCTGTAACTCCAGCTTGGTGGCCTCATGACCTGTTCTCGACTCTGAGGGCTGGTGCACTCATGTATCTGACTTACCCTGTTGTGTAACAATTTCCTCTGAGATAAATTAATTTTTCATTTTGAAGGGAAACAGGAAGTTCTAAAGAGAGTTTAATAACAGGGTTGTTCAAGAAGGAAGTGAACTCAGTAGCTTCTGGAAGCCTCTGAAATGGACCAAGTTCTCTAGGGTCCTTTCTCCCCAAGCAAATATAAGCCCCAAGGAGTGCTGAGAGACACCCAGACAAGCTGAGGGGCCTGGAAGAGGCTCAGACCAGCTGAGCTACCCAAAAGGACATTCTTAACTGGTTGAGCTGCCTGCAGGTTGCACGGTGCACTCCAGGTCTCTTGATTTGGTGAGCTGTCACCCATGCTGGGGTGGGCTTTGGTAATGCAGCTGTCTCTGAGTCATTTCTGCTCCTGCAAGAAGCCCCTCACCCATAATTCTATAAATAACCCCAGTAAAACTCAGTGCTTCACCAAGTTGTCCTCTGACCTCCACACATACGCTGTGGCACGCTTCTTCTGCACACATGCTAAAATGAATAAGAGATGAACAACATTAAATGTACTGTGGCTTACTTTGACCTTTAGAAATTTCAAAGGTCATCTGACTCTCATTTATAGATTATATTTTAATGACACCTGAAATACATTTTCTTGGATAATACTTTATTTTTGTTACATTTATTTTCTTTAGTTTTCAGTTTTCTTACTTTAAGTTGTAAATCCAGTTTGATAAGATATTTGCATGGTCCCAACGATGCGTGAAAAGCAGAGCATGTCCAGATCACTTGGTTGTAATTTCTGCTCTGCCTGTGTATGTGTCTGTGTTTTTATAATTCTAATGAGATGTGTACCATACTCCCTTATTTTGTAAATTACGAAGGTAAACACCACATTTTTTTCCTGTTTGTGTTTTTATATGGGTCTATAATTGTATTCTTTTTATAGCTGCATATTAGTCTCTCTGAAGTTTATCCAACTAACTACAAACTAAACAACATTTGCATTCATTTTTTTTTTTGCATTTTTGTATTTTGCTCTTACAAATAGAACTTTGTGCTGGTCTGTTTCTGTGACAAAACACTTGATTTAAACAACTGAAAGTACAAACGTTTTTCCCTCATGGTTACCTGTGGTTCTGCTTATGGTTGAAGTGGCTCCGTGTGTTTCTGGTGAGTTGTGGTGATGAAGAATACCACCATAGTGGAAGGGCGAGGTGGAGGAAAATTCTCCACCTTTCCACATTCAGGAAACAGACAGACAGAAGGAAGCAGCTGGGGTCAAGAGCTCTACTTGAGAGGTATGCCCCTAGGAACCTGTGTCCTCCACCAGACCCTGCCTCCCAATAACTTCCATTCTCACTCCAGTGAGCCTCAGGGCCTTTGCACAAGCAGTTCACTGCAGATGGAAGTCATTCCACATTTTCTCAGGTTTGCTTGCCTGGTAACATTTCAGAGATGACTTTCTAGACTAGCCCACTTGAAAGCAACTCTGGACTTCAGCTGCTTTCTGCCTGATCTCTGTCTTTTATATCTACACCAATGTTTATATACCTATATCTATACATCTATATTTATATCTATCTATCTATCTATCTATCTATCTATCTATCTATCTATCTATCATCTATCTATCTATCATCTATATCATCTATGTATCATTTATCTCACTTACATTTAATGTAATATTTTAATATGACTGCTTATTCATGGCTATATCCCTGGCTCTTAGAATTCTACAGAGTTTGGAGTAGATGCATAATGACTCTTTTTTGAAGAGAGTGAATTAGGTGTGGCCCTGTGTCCCTATAGTGTCTGCATTTGAACACTGGGAAGCAGAAGCCACCCCAGGGATTTTCCTTGAGCAGAAACCTCAGGCAAATACCCATCAGTCCATTTCTCTCCTTGCTTTCCCATGCACAGCTTCTCTGTCACATGTCAGCCACTCAGAGCAGTGACTGGCTGTCCCACTGCACTGATGAGGACTCTTCACCAAACTATTGGCTGAATGCTTTTCTGTCACACTTAATGCAGGCAGGCCACGCTGGCTGCTTCTGACTTCCAGGGCAAAGTTTGCTTAGGAACTGCTTCCTTCCTCCTCTAGGCTGTCAACAAAGTGAAGATTCAACAAAAGAAATTGTTGCTATAGAGCCTCTGAGAGGGGAGTAGGTTTTCTAGGAATTTAGAAGCAAATAAATTCAAAGACAGGGCCCAAGCCAAGACTGGAATAGAATGGCAAGCAAATACTTTATGCAAGGAATTTTACCTGCATGTGTTCATGTGTTGTGTGTATGTGCATGTTTAGGTGGGTGTGTGTGCACCTGTGTGGACCCATATGTGTAGAGGCCAAAGGTCAAACTTGGGTGTTGTTCCTTGAGTGCCATCCACCTTGTTTTCTGAGGCATGGTCTCTTATTGGCCTGGAGCTCCCCAAGTAGTCTAGTCTGGCTCACCAGTGAGGCCCAGGGTTCCACTTTGCCTCCTCAGGAGATTTCTGTGGGTGCTGGGGATCGAACTCAGGTCTTCATGCTTGCCAGGGAAGTACTTGCTGCTTGAACTGTCTTCAACCCCTGAAGGAATTTTCCATAAAGTGCCATTGTTAGAAGTGGGAAACAGCCTTTCTGAGTCCTCTCTACTGCTGTTTGTGGTGACAGGTGGTGTCCACATGATCACAAGAGAGAGGGTCACAATGTAGAATGCCCTGGGCTCCATTTTATTTAAATGAGCTAGTTAAAGTCATGATTAGGGAGTCAGGGCATTTCCTTGTCATTGTCTGTTTGAGGATGGGGTGGGGAAGAGAAGGAAGTGTAGGATGGGCTCCTGGCCAGGGGGCCCTTCTTTAGTACACATGTGTCCAGGCCCTGAGGTACACTTTACCTCTTTTGTTCTAAGGTGCTGGGCTGTTGCCAGCTCCGTTGCCAATGAATGATGGAGAAAATCAAATAAAACAAACTCCAATCTGTGGCCAAATATCATGAATACTTGTGTGCAAGAGTAGAATTCATACTGGTGGGGAAAGATTGATTCTTGCATTGTCAAATTGCCAGTTTAACTTATTTCCTCTGAAAAGAAAAAAAAAATATGCTTTCCCCTCCATAGAGCACTGAGTTGAAGATCTCAGCCTACATGTGTGTTGTCATTTATAATGTTGTTACAAAGCTTATCTCAATGGAGCTGGGAACAAAAACCACAGATTCCTCTGAGCCTCCCTAAACTCCACCCCCTCCCCAAGAGATATCTTTAGCTTGTGATTTATTTTCCTTTTAATAAAATATTGAGTACAATTTTCCCCAATTACTTCTTATTGAATGTAGTCCTTAACTCCCCTTTTCTTTAAATAAAAAGAATAAAACCCACCATGTACTTGGACAATGGTTCTATGACTACCGTTAACGATACATTCTGTTCTTCTAACTACCCTGGACTGAACTGTACTTATTTTCATAGAAAGCGTTCATTATTTTATCAACAACTGGCAGACCCTGCTGGTATTTACTGACTTTTCTTTAACCAAAACAGGGATCTAACTCCCATCCCTGCCTCAGCTGCTCAATCTTTCCTTAGAAATTTGGGAACCCCTTTTGAATGAAACCCAGCACAAAGCTTTTAAGCACTCTTTGCAATGGAGTTTGTATCAAATGATAGACAAAAAAAAAAAAAAAGCCCTCCGAAGAATTGGTGCTTAATTACAACTTAATTAGCATAATTATGCATACTAATAGCATCTCAGATGAATAGCAGTTGTCAGGAGGTTGGGACCATCTGTAAGAATGTCGGATTAATACATCATTTTTTATTTCTAACCACGCTGTAACTCTTTCCCTGAAAGTGATTTCCATTAATCAAGTTCATTTTTATTATATAGAAAATTTGGCATTTTTCATTATGGGCCATTATCTGTTTCCCCACGCAGCCCTAATACAATACTAATGAGCCCCCGAGTGGCGGGCCACGTCTTCAATGGGGGTACAGGTGTATTACTGTAATTGTTACAAACAGCACCCGCTACCTCTGGAAGGCTGAGTTCTAGTCTCCCAACACCCGCCTTTCCACTTGGGGCCTCCCCAGGGTCTAGTACAATTTTCAGAGCTCTATGAAAAACATACATGTTTGTGGTTACAAAGAAGCTGTTTAAAGAGAAAGAGGCCTGTGATCACCTGCAGCAGAGGATGCTGCCTTGATGAGAAGCCCTTTTGTGGAAACAGAAGGCTTTGGAGGCCAGGAGGAGGTGTGTACTTCCACCAAGCCCAGCCTGAGGGTGGGAGGAGGCCTGGAGGCCTGGGCGCCTCTGCAGAACCAAGCAGGCAGATCACTCATTGCTAAACATGATCATAAAACCGCAGGGGCGCCGTGTGTCTTCTCGGTGCTTAGCCCCAAGACACACCCCAAATGGCAATCTGGAAATCCACATCTGGATGCCTCCCGCCTGTGCCACAGCGCGGGTATTTGCGCTTTTGTGTGCACGCAGGGCTGTCTTTCCGTCACTGTCTTCAGAGCATCTGGGGGTCTGTTCACCTGCGCGTCTCCTCTATCAGAAGCTCCTCCGGCTCACCCTCACCAGCTCTTGCTACGTTTTTTTTCAGAGGAGACTCATCCGTTCCCACTTTTGCAAGCAGACCAATGGCAAGATTTATGTCCAGGGTCCTGAGGGGGCTGTGAAGACCCTAAAACTCTCTCCACACACACTCAAGGTTCAGGGAACATTGCTAAGTCACTCTGAGCAAATGTGAACCGCCACAGCTGTGCACCCAGCCCCAGTCGCTGGCCTGACCAGCAGCTCTGTGGTCAAGAGGAGACTGCAGACTTCTTCCTCTGCCGCACACCGCACAAAGTCACAGGGCTCAGGGCTGCTGCTCCACTGGGGCCAAGGACAGGAGTTTGTTCTTGGTGGGTGTGGCTGGGCAAGAGGCAAGAGGGTTTCCGGGCCTTGGTGGGGACAGGTGAGCCATGCTGTGCTACTTCCTCCTAACTCCGTTCCACACTGAAGGCACATGAATTCCCTATGGCAGCGAACACTTATGGGGTGAGCGCTATTACAGTTGGTGATGTCTGTTGCATTTCAGTGTTCACTGGGTTTGTAATCTTTGCTTGTTTATGTCGGTATACTCTTTAACATGGGACTGTTTTTAAAATAGTTTTTCCAGACCTTAGGGCAGGCTGATGTTTCTCAAGGTCTCAATGACAGGTGGCAGGAGCCACTTGCAGTGTTCCTGAGGCAGGTAGGGGCAGCTGTGCCGGCAGGCATATCACCCCTGGAAATAACCGGAAGGGCTCCGAGTCAGCAGCACAGTACAGAGGCACGAGCACAGGGGAGTTTACTTCCCATTCATAACAGGCAAGATACAGAAACAGCTGAGATGCCCAGTGACGGAGGAGCAGATAAAGAAAACATGGAATGGATGCACGACAGAGTTTTATTATGCATTTTTTATTAAGCACTAAGGGAGAATGAAATTGTGTTGTTTGTAGTAAGGCGGGTGGAACTAGAGAGCATCCTATCGAGTCAAACATGCCAGACTCTGAAAAACAAAGAACACGATTTCTCTCTGTATTAATTTTCTGCTTCCGAAAAACACTGTAACCAAAAGAAGTTTAGAGAAGAAAAGATTTATTTGGCTTATGCTTCGGAGTTGCAGTCTGTCACTGAACGGTAGGGCAGGAGCCCACGCAGGAACTCGAAGCAGAAGCCATGAAGAACGTTGCTTGCTGGCTGGCTTGCAGGCTCATGCTTAGCTAACATTTTTATATAGTCCAGGGCCATCTGCCTAGGGAACGGTGCTACTGCACAGTGGGCTGGGCCCTCCTACCCCAATTAACAATGAAGACAGTTCCCCCACAGACAGGCCCTCAGGCCAATCTGATGTGTGCAAACCCTCAATTGAGTCTCTCTTCTCAGTTGGCTCTGGGCTGTGCCAAGCTGAGTTAGAACTAAATAGGATGTTCTCCTATATGGAATCAGAACACACACACACACACACACACACACACACACACACACACGCACACGTCTTAGTTTCTTTTCTCATGGTTGTGATAAGATATCTTGGAAAAAGCAATTTAAAATAAAAGGGTTTATTTGGTTCTTGGTTCAAGGATACCGTCGGGGTAGTCCAGGCGGTAGAACCAGCTGGTCACGTGGAGTCCACAAGCAGGAAACAGATGAAGGCATGCTGCTGTTCAGCTTCCTTTCTTTGCTTTCACAGTCCAGGATCCCAGCCAGGGATTGGGGACCCCCACAGTGGCGGGGGCTTCCCATCTCAGTTAATATAATCAAGATACCCTCCCACAGGTGGGGCCACAGGCCCAGACTCCCAGGTAATTCTAGATTCTGTTCAGGTGATAATTGACACTAACCATCACAGCGTATCTATGTTTTCTATACTGTGGATATACAGGACATAGAAGTAGGAGAGGGCTACTGAGAAAAGGAAGGGGACCATTAGTGTGGCAGGGGAAGGTCATGTGGATGAACACAGAAAAAGTCCATGACGTGAGTGTCACATGAAACTCCTTGCTTCACAAGGAACTTATATCAATACAATTTTCAATAAAAGAACCAAGTTACGTAAGCTCCCTGTCCCAGTCTCTGCCTCTGTGGATGCTGACTGTGGTGGTCCTGTGGTGGAGGACATGATGTTATCTACTGGTAGACTTAGGACTGTCCCCAGCCCTCTGGTACTGTGCATCTGCTGTGCGTTTTTGATTCATAAAATCTCTCTCTCTCTCTCTCTCTCTCTCTCTCTCTCTCTCTCTCTCTCCTCTCTCTCTTTCTCTGTATTGGAGGGAGGCCAAGATGCCTCAAAACAGAGGATTCTAGGCCACAGCATTTCTGCACAGCTCCCTGCTGTCCTGCCTTACAGTGAGCTGCCCTGTGCCCCTGGCAACGACTCAGCCAAACAGAAGGGGGCCAGGCAGCCCTGGCTGCTGAGGGCCTCTGCTGGGGGAACATGGGCCTCTCTGGAAGGTCCCTGAAAGGCTTCTTTGTTGTGTGTTTAGTGGTCTTCTCTGGGCTAGGGATTCCTGAATGGAGAGAGAGAGAGAGAGAGAGAGAGAGAGAGAGAGAGAGAGAGAGAGAGCTGTAATTAAAAAAATTTAAAACAAAACACAGAATGAACTTGAACCCAGTTCGTGTGTGTGTGTGTGTGTGTGTGTGTGTGTGTGTGTGTGTTTCAACACATGGGCCCTGGTGTGTATGTTGAGGTCAGAGGACAATATGCAAGAGTCTGTTCCTTCCTTCTACCAGGTGGATCCTCAGGATCATACTCAGGTCATCAAGTCTGGTGGCAAGCACTGAATCATCTTAGCCCTCAGGCCTGAAGGGCACCCTCTCCTTCCACACCTGAGGAGGAAGAGCTCAAGTTCATAGCACCCTTGAAGGAACCCCAGGACCTTGTTAATGCTGTGCTGTTCCATCTCTTAACTATTAGCACGTGTCTAGTGAATCTCTTCTCTTTGCCAAGTGGGAAGAAGGGGTCTTCTCCTGGCCCATGGGGTGAGGGGGGCATCCTGTTACACAGAGTGAACAGCCACTGTGGGTTCCCACCTTCACTGGGTTTCTTTCATCCTTCCTGCTACTGGTGTTTTTCACACCGTGGGTATACTTGCCCCTGAGTTCTCTGCAGGTCAGGTCTGATGCCACTTTCAGTCTTATAGACAGTTACAGACACCTCCAGCTGGTGAGTCAAACTCCATTGCTCAGGTCAGGGTGGGGACTTCACAACTCTGAGATACATAGGCCATATTTTCCTATCATATATAATAGTGATTTTTAAAATAGGAAAGAAAGAAGTGGGGGGCCAGGGGAAAGAGAAGGAATGAGAAAAGGAAAGAAGAGGGAAGGATGGAAGGAAGGGAGACGGAGAGCAGGAGAAAACGGAAGGAAGGAAGGAAGGAAAGAAGAGAGGAAGAGGGAAGGGAAAAAGGATGGAAGAAAAGAAGGGAGGAAGGAGAGAAAGTTAGGACCAAGTCTCTGAAGCACTGGTGAAGGCAGGTGGGGTGGCGGAGTGGCAGCTTTATTCACTAGCACCCCTATAGAGTAATCAAGTCTTTTCATTCCAGTGTGTTATTGCCTGGGAATTAATATTAGATCTGATTTTGAACTAAGCCTGATGAAGATGACTCTGGTTTTGCTGTATTTGCATAAAGTCTTTTACTCAGCTTGACACAGGGAAGTTAAAAATAGGAATTGTATCCTTAAAGTTGCCTTTTTACCCAGCAGAAAAGGTGACCATGGAAGAGACCAAAGTTGGGGAAGCCGACTTCATATTGTTTGAGATGTTGCTTGAGGGGCCTTATTACAGTTTGAGATGGGTCCTCACGTAGCACTGGTTGGCCCTGAACTGGAAACGTTGCTGAAGCTGAGCTTGAGCTTCCCCTGTTCCTGCCTCCACCTTCCTAGTGCTGGGCATACGGATGGGCATCACCACCCTGGGCGTGGAACCCAGAGCTTCAGGCATGCCAGGCAAGCTCTCTGCCCCCTGAACTCTCTGCCCCAGCAGGAGATGTTGTGCTTGTAACTGATCATTCTGGGGAAGATTCCTGATGCTTCCCAAAGACCTTGGGAGGATCAGCAGGAAGTAACATGGGAGGCTCTTGGGAGGCAGCCATGGACTGTGGAAATGGCCGTTTGGCATATACGTTTTTCATGACATTTTTTTTTAATAAATATTTTTTAATTTTTTAAATTTTATTTATTTCTGTATGTGTATGAATGTACTGTCTGCATGCAGGTGTGTGCACCCATGTTGTGCAATGCCGCGGAGGTCAGAAGAGGGTGTCAGATTCCCCTGGAACTGGAGTTCTCCTGGAATTGGAGTTTCAGACGGTTCTCGGCCGCCACGTGGGTGCTGGGGATCGAACCTGGGTCCTCTGTAAGAGTGGTCGGCGCTCTTAACTGCTAGGCCATCTCTCCAGCCCAACATATACATTTTTCATATAACTTTCAAGCCTATATATACCTTGGCTCTTTATTTAAATTAAAATAGTTCAGGTTAGCATACAAAGTGGTGGGTTTCACCATGGGCATCACCATAAATCTGTGTCGTTCTATTTTGTTCTTTTGCTCCCTGCTCCCACCCAGGGCCTTCTCTCCTGCCCCCTCCTCTTTCCAGTCACTTCCTCGTCTTCCTCTAGTGAATGCCTCCTTCTTGTTTCCTGTTTTAATGCCTCCATTACCCTCTCTGTTTCCCACCTTCTTTGAGATCTCCTCCTCCTGTTCATGGTTCCCTCTGTAGTTTCATGACCTGCAAACACACACACACACACACACACACACACACACACACACGTTTAGCTTCTATGTGAGACTGCATGTTGTATTTGTCTCTTTGAGCTTGGCTCATTTCACTTAACATAAAGATTTGCAGGTGCATCTGTTTTCCTTTGAACACTGTCATTTCATTTTTCTTCATGGCTGCATAAAACTCCATGTGTATACATACCAGGTTTTATTTATCCATACCCACCTGTTGGTGGGCATCAGACTAGCCCCATTTTCTTAACTGAATGGTTGTTCTTTCTTGTGTTCCAAGCCCTAGAATAAGAATTGATGCTTTTGGTCAGCCAGGTGGGTGTCTTGTGTGCAGGCTTGCTGCCCACCCCGGGCATCTGCCACCCACCTTTAGAACCATAGAGAGGAGCTGTGTGCATTGATAGAGGGACAGATAGCGGCCCATACACTCAGTGGCCAGGTGGGGTCTGGTGCTCAGGCCAAAGGAGTACCCCCCCCAAGCTACTGGTACTGTGGTGGAAAGTATAAGCTGCTGGTGCTGTGGTTTACTTTGGTTGGAACAGTCCAGCAGGGTCAGTGATTTGAGGCTGCACAGCCAAAGCTGAGGAAGAAACCAGCAGGAAGTAAACTGAGTGACCAACCAGTCCTCCATATTAACATTTGAGATTAGCAACAGAAGCCAAACAAACAAAGGGGGGAAAAAACATCCACATGTCAAAGACACAATGGAAAAACAATACTATGGGAAAAGCTCATAATAAATCCCCACCAAACTCAGCCAGTCCTGTAGGTAGAAGATCCCAACAACGAGATCTCCCTGGAAGGAAACCAAGACACTGACCATAGAAGAACAATTGTAGACATATTCAAAGACAATAAAAAACAAATCAGAGAACTAAAGGGAGAGAATGAAAAACTTATGAAGGAACTAGAAGGAAAGAATGATAAACTCCAGAAAGAAATAAAGGGAGAGATTGACAAACTCCAAAAAGAACTAGAGGAAGAGAAATACAAACTCTGAAAAGAACTAGAGGAGGAGAAATACAAACTCTGAAAAGAACTAGAAGGAGAGAATGATAAACTCTGGAAGGAAGTGGAAACACTGAAAAGATCACAGGGTGAAAGGAAAAAAGAAACTGACCAGCACAGCAAGGAGCTACAAGAAGAGAATGAAAAACTCCAAAAGGAAGTGGAAATACAGAAGAAATCACAGGATGAAATGAAAAAGGAAATTGAACATTCATCTGACCAGCAGGAAAGGATGGGAGAAAGCCTCAGAAGCAGAGAATGAAGCAGAAAATAGAATATATGATTAGCAGGCTAACACAGAACCAATAAATTATTCAAGAGAAAAAATTAAAAAAAAAAAAAACCCACAAGAGTGGAACAACCAGGAAAAGTGGGATACTATGAAAAGACCAAATCTCTGCATCATAGGGATAGAGGAAGGAGAAGAATCCCAAGAGAACAGTATTGATTAGATCTTCAACAGAATATAGAAGAAAATTTCCCCAAACTGAAAAAATACAAACCCATACAAATACAAGAAGCATGTAGAACACCAAATAGACAAGATCAGAAAAGAAATTCCCCACGTCATATCATAGTTAAAACACTAGATGCTCAAAACAAGGACAAAATGCTGAAAGCCACAAGTGAAAAACAAGTTACATATAAGGGGGGAAAAAAAAAAAACCCCATCAGAATTACAGCTGACTTCTCAGTGCAAACTATGAAAGCCAGAAGAACATGGACCAAAGTATTCCCAGTGTTAAAGGACTTTAGATGCCAACCCAGATTATATACCCAGCAAAAATGTCAATCATCGTTGAAGGAGAAAGAAAAATCTTTCATGACATAAACAAAATGAAAGAATACACGTTGAAAAAGCCAACACTTCAGAAAACACTCAAAGCAATTCAAAGAACAGAGGAAAGGAGCAACTATCCTTAAGCAATCCAAGAGAAAAATTACCAAAAGCATAACAAAGTAAATAAATACCTAGACCAAGAATGCAAACAAAAAATAAGTTGAAAGGAACCAACACACATTTCCCAATAATAACCTTAAATATTAATGGTCTAAACTCCCCAATCAAAAGACATAGACTGGGAGAATGGATTAGGAAACAGAATTCATCTATATACTGTCTACAAGAAACCCATCTCACCCTCAAGGACAGACACCACTTTAGAGTGAAAGGATGGAAAAAAGGATGGAAAAAATATTCCAAGCGAATGGTATCAAAAAGCAAGCAGGAGTGGCTATTCTAATATCAGACAAAATAGACCTCAGAGTAAAATTAATCAGAAAAGACAAAGAGGGCCATTATATTCTTATCAATCGAACAATTAACCAGGAAGATTTCACAATCTTAAATGTTTATGCACCAAACTCTGGTGCACTGAATTTTATAAACACAATCCTTCAGGACCTCAAGACACAGATTAATCTGACATGCTAATAGTGGGGGATTTCAGTACCCCACTGACTCCCTTGGGTAGGTCAACTGGACCAAAAATAAAAGACATCAGAACTGAACAATACAATACACCAAATGGACCTCACAGATATCTACAGAATATTCTACCCAAACACCAGAAAATATACTTTCTACTTAGAGCCCCACAGAACATTCTCCAAAATCAACCACATACTGGGACACAAAAGAAGAATCAACAAATACGAAAGAATTGAAATTATTCCATGCATTCTATCAGACCACAGTGCAATAAAGCTCAATATTAACACCAAGATAAGCCCTAATAACTATAAGAACACATAGAGACTAAGCAACATAGTCCTCAATAATGAGTGGGTCAGAGAAGAAATAAAGAATGAAATAAAAGCATCCCTAGAACTAAATGAAAATGACAATACAACACAACAAAACCTGTGGGATACATTAAAGTCAGTCCTAAGAGGGAAATTTATAGCCCTAAGGGCCCACATTAAAAAAAAAAACAAAACAGAGAACAAATAAATGATCTAACACTGCAGCTAAAAACACTTGAGAGACAACAACAAATAAACCCTAAACCCAGCAGACAGGAAGAAATAACAAAACTCAGAGCAGAAATAAATGAAATAGAAACAAAGAAAACAGTACAAAAAAAAATCAATCAAAAGCTGGTTCTTTGAAAAGATAAACAAAATAGACAGTCCTCTAGCCCAGTTAACCAAAAGAAAGAGAGAGCAACTCCAAATCAATAGCATTCATAATGAACAGAGAAACAACACAATGGATAAAGAAAATATCCAGATGATCATACGAGAATACTTTAAAAACCTATACTCTAACTAAATTTGAAAATCTAAGAGAAATGGATGAATATCTGAAATCCTGGGATTCACCAAAGCTGAAATAGACCCATAATACTTGAGGAAATTGAAGATGTAATAAAAAGCCTTCCAACTAAAAAAGGCCCAGGCCCAGATGGCTTCACAGCAGAATTCTATAAAAAGTTTAAAGAGGTCTTACAACCATTACTAATCAAACTTTTCAAAAGGATACAAACAGAGGGAAATATCCCAAATTCCTTCCCAAAGTCAGCATCATTTTAATACCAAAACCAGGCAAAGACACAAACAAGAAAGAAAATTATAGACCCATATCATTAATGAACACAGATGAAAAATTCTCAACAAAATACTTGAAAACCACATACAGACCCACATCAAACAGATCATCCATCATGACCAAGTTGGATTCATACCAGAGATGCAGGGATTGTCCAACATACATAAATCAATAACTATCATAAAACATATAAATGGACTGAAAGACAAAAAGCACATGATCATCTCAATCGATGCAGAAAAATCTTTTGACAAAATCCAGCATCCCCTCATGTTTAAAGTCTTAGAGGGAATTGGACTGGAGGGATCATTCCTCAATGTAATCAAAGCCATACACAAGAAACCCACAGCCAATATCATCGTAATGGGGAAAAGTTGGAAGCATTCCCCTTAAAGGCAGGAACACAGCAAGGCTGTCCAGTATCTCCACTCCTCTTTATTATTGTGCTTGAAATGCTACCTAGGGCAATAAGGTGAGAAAGCGAAATTAAAGGAGTACTAATCAGAAAAGAGGAAGTTAAACTATCCCTTTTTTGCAGATGATATGATAGTTTACCTATGGGATGCTAAAAACTCCACCAGAAAACTCCTAGAAATGATTAACATTTCAGTAAAGTGGCAGGATAAAAAATAAATCTAGAAAAATCAGTAGCCTTTCTTTTTTTTAAAAATTTTATTTATTTCTGTATGTGTATGAATGTACTGTCTGCATGCAGGTTTGTGCACCCGTGTCGTGCAATGCCGCAGAGGTCAGAAGAGGGTGTCGGATTCCCCTGGAACTGGAGTTTCAGAAGGTTCTCAGCCACCATGTGGGTGTTGGGGATCAAACCTGGGTCCTCTGTAAGAGTGGTCAGCAATCTTAACCGCTAGGCCATCTCTCCAGCCCCCCACTCAGTAGCCTTTCTTTACACCAACAATAAGCAACAGGAGAAGGAATATAAGGAGACCTTCCCAATCACAATAACCTAAAAAAATATGGGAATAAACCTAACCAAAGACACCAAAGACCTCTACAACAAAAACTTAAAACCCTGAAGAATGAGATTGAAAATGATGTTGAAAGATGGAAAGACCTCCCATGCTCATGGATTGGAAAATTAATATAATAAAAATGTCCATTCTACCCAAATTAATATATAGATTCAATGAAATCCCAATCAAAATCCCCATGAGCTTTTTCACAGACTTGGAAAAAAAAATCCTTAAACTAATATGGAAAACCAAAAGATCCCAAATAGCTAAAGCAACCCTGAGTGAAAAAGATCCCAAATAGCTAAAGCAACCCTGAGTGAAAAGTGCAATACATGGGGGGGGGGTTACTTTACCATGCTTCAAGCTATATTACAGAGCTACAGTAATAAAGATAGCCTGGTACTGGCAAAAATAACAGACCCATGGACCAATGGAACAAAATTGAAGATTCAGACTTGAGCTCATTTAACTTCAGCCACTTCATATTTGACAAAGGGACCAAAAAAGCTCAGTGGAGGAAAGATAGCATCTTCAGCAAATGGTGTTGGCAAAACTGGATCACCATTTGTAGAAGAACAAAATTAAACCCCTACCTCTCACCCTGTTCAAAAATAAACTCCAAATGGATCAAAGATCTCAACCTGAAACCTGAAACCCTGAAGGTGATAGAAGAAAAATTCAGCAGCAACCTACAAGACATAGGCATAGGAAAAGACTTTCTAAATCAAAAAGCAGCTGCACAGGAGCTAAGGACAACAGCTGACAAGTGGGACCTCATCAAACTCAGAAGCTTTTGTACAGCTAAAGAAACAATCAAGGAAGTGAAGAGAAAACCTAGAGTGGGAGGAAACCTTCACCACTGATACATCTGACAGAGCATTAACATCCAGAATATATAAACTATGTAAAAAAAATAAAGAAGTGAGAAAACAAATGACCTACTCAAAAGATGGAGTAGAGATGAACAGAGAATTCACCAGTAAGGAAATAAAGATGGCTGAGAAATATCTTAAAAAGTGTTCAACATCATTACTAATTAAGGAACTGCAAATTCAAACCACAGTAAGGTATCATCTTACTCCAATAAGACTGGCCAAGTTCAAGAAAACAAAAGACACCAAATGCTGAAGAGGTTGTGGGGAAAGGGGAAAACTCATCCACTGCTGGTGGGAATGTAAACTGGTACAACCACTGTGGAAAGCAGTGTGGAGAACTCTTAAAAGACTCAAAATGAGCCTACCACCTGACTCAGCCATACCACTCCTGGGTATATACCCACAAGACGCATTCTACCGCAAAGATACATGCACAGCTATGTTTATTGCAGCTCTCATCACAATAGCAAAGAGCTGGAACCAACCCAAATGCCCCTCAACTGATGACTGGATAACAAAAATGTGGTACATCTACACAATGGAGTTCTATAAAGTGGTAAAGAAAGAGGACATCATGAACTTTGCAGGTAAATGGATGGAACTTGAAGCCATTATGCTAAGTGAAGTAACACAGTCCCAGAAAAAAAAAAAAGGCGAATGGTTTCCCTCATTTGTGGATGCTAACAAATCCCCAGTTGGCAGGCAAACTGATCAACTTTATTATTATATTTCATTGTATCTGAAAGCAACTGTGCTGTTATAATGTGAATCTCTTAATGGGCTCTAGAATTGACCTACCACTTGTATTCACACATTGTAATTACCATATATGGGTGGAAGATATGTATTCATATTTCTAAAAAACAAAAGAAAAAAAAATGAATTGATGGTTTCTCCAGCATTGTTAATACACCCAGGATGAAGTCAGCAGCACACCCAATATAACCTTTTACCTGAAATCCATTACCTCTTGCTGTATAAAGTGCAATACGATATTCCCCCAAATGCTAATAATTTAAAACCTTGATTGTCTCCATTTCTGTGGCTCAGGAATTGAGGAGTAGATTACCTAACGTGCTCTGTTTCCAGATCTCTCTTAACTTTCTTTTCCTTTATACATAATTTGCTCTGTTTGGACTATTTCCCATCAAACTTCTTTGTTAAGTGGCCATTAGGAGATGCAGGTATATGTGTACTGTCGAGTTCCTGGCAATTCTACTTTCCCAGTTTCTTTTCTTTTACTAGATAATAAAAATGTTTCTCTCCCTTTATCTCTCCTGGAATGTAGGCTTAATCGTCGGAGCTGTGGTAACTATTTTGTGGTAGGAGATGATAAGAGAAAACTCACTAATATGAAGGTTCAAGTAATGGAGACAGGTTGGCTATAATTTCATAGAGACTTGGTGTTAGCCTTAGACCAGGTCACCAGGTTTCCTGTTGTATGAGGAAAACATACAGTCTTGCTCTCCACCCTAGGGGCCATTCTCAGAGTTTCCCAGGCACTTGAATCCCTAGAGCTGTTTTTTTTTTTTTTCTTAATTTTTATTGAACTTTTGCGAGTATCATACAACATTTCTTAATCAAATTTAGACTCAGTCCCCCTTCCATGCCCCCCAACTCTGCCAGAGCTCGTGCATTCTGTCATACATGTCATACATCTTTTTTATCAGTCTTTTTTAAATTTTACGATGCAGAAGTTTACTGTTTTGGGCAGAAGTTTACTGTTTCAGTCAGTACATGCCGTACATCTTTTTTCTCAGTCTTTTTTAAAATTTACGATGCAGAAGTTTACTGTTTTGGGCAGAAGTTTACTGTTTCAGTCAGTACATGCCGTACATCTTTTTTCTCAGTCTTTTTTAAAATTTACGATGCAGAAGTTTACTGTTTTGGGCAGAAGTTTACTGTTTCAGTCAGTACATGCCGTACATCTTTTTTCTCAGTCTTTTTTAAAATTTACGATGCAGAAGTTTACTGTTTTGGGCAGAAGTTTACTGTTTCAGTCAGTTCTTTGAACAAGTCTTTTTGTTGTTGTTGTTTCCTTTAATTTTATATTACTCCAAAATATTCATGTATAGGCTCTACACATATACCAAAATTATGACCTCTGAAAATAAACTATAGGTTAATTCCAAAACATGCTTAGGAATTCACCTTTTAATAGTAAAGTTGCATGCAGGTAAAAAGAAATATTACAGGGCTGGAGAGATTGCTCAGCGGTTAAGAGCGCCAACTGCTCTTGCAGAGGGCCCGGGTTCGATCCCCAGCACCCACATGGCAGCTGAGAACTGTCTTTAACTCCAGTTCCAGGGGAATCCGACGCCCTCTTCTGACCTCCGCGGCATTGCAGGATACAGGTGCACAAACCTACATGCAGACAGTACATTCATACACATACAAAAATAAATAAAATGAAAAATAATAAAGAAATATTACTTTACGTTCCTAAATTACATAGCAAGTTGATGTACGTTTTAATGTACATTTGTATAGTAGCATCAGGTTTTATATTAACTAAAACAAATTACTCAGTTTGCCTTAACAAATAAGAATTTGGTGCTAGGATCCACAAATGAGGGACACCATGAATCGTTTGTCTTTCTGGAACTGTGTTACTTCACTTAGCATAATGGCTTCTAGTTCCATCCATTTACCTGCAAAGTTCATGATGTCATCTTTCTTTACCACTGCATAGAAGTCCATTGTGTAGATGTACTATATTTTCTGTATCCATTTGTCAGCTGAGGGACACTTTGCTATTGTGAGGAGAGATGCAATAAACATGGTTGTGGCATATATTTCTACAATCGTAAGTGCACATACAATACACAGTACACATACATGCATGTAGACAAAACACTCATACACATGAACTAAAAATAAACAGGTTTTTAGAAAATAAGGTGGGCAGCAGAAAACTACATGTTGGGTGGATCAAAAGGTGAAAACATCACTGTCACTGTTAAACTCTGTTCTCGCAATGCAGTCTTTTCTGGCCACTGGCTTAGATGATGACAAACTCTTAACTGGCTTATAACATCAGACTGACAGCAAGGTAGACTTCAGGCAGCATATTCCTGATTTGCCTGTATTTTGAGCAATAAATTATTAGCTAATAAACCTCCTATAGCTTCTCTGGTAAATGCCGGTGAAGGGCCTAGACATTCCTTGTAGATTTAATTACACATCTAGTGTTCCTGTAATTTTGAATTAATTACATGCCAAACAGATTTATGTTCTATGTACTTAATAAACCTCGTAAGTGCCCTTTTAGCAATCAATTGGTATTTAGGACCCAGTCTGTTTTTTAAAAACAATGGCTCATGTTGCTGGGCCTTGTGGTTCCTCCCATATGTTTGAGTGTTGGCAAAATTAGAGGCACCAGATGTTGATATGTGAGTCAAGTCAGGGTGGCTGGTGGTTAGCAGGGTTCAGGTGTGGGATGAAGATGGAAGGGGCTGAGATTTGGACTTCAGAGAGCTGGATCTTCAGCCTTCTTAGTGGCTCAGTGGTTGGGCATTCATCTGAGGTGATGGTACAGGTAGAATAGACCCTATGCTCTGGGAGCAGAGGTGAATCTTGGGAGGTGTACTGCATCCTTACTGTTACCTGCCAGTTGATATCTTGAGAGTTATCCTGCTTTCCCTGAAACTTCTGCTGCTTCTATTATTTCTCAGGGCAACCTTCTTCCAACCCCACTGGGAATCTGAACTTTATTATTTATTGGTTGACAAATACTAAGGATTAAACCTAGAGTCCCGTGCAGCCTAAGCAAGTACTCTGCTACTGAGCTATATTTCTAGACCTATTTTCATTTATTATTGCAGGACAGAATCTCATTAAGTTGCCCGGGCTGGGTTTGAATTTACCCCGCAGCCCAGGAAGGCCTTGAACTTAGATCCTTCTATCTTGGTTTATGGAATTGCTGCCATCACCGGCTTGTGGCCTTGGGTCTTGCTTTGGATTCTGTTGGGCGGTGGGCTCAGCTCCATATTCATGGCTTTTCCTAGATGCTTCATACTACAACCCAGTTGTGGGCATGTAGACGGAGGTCGTTTGTGTTTTCAGCTGTGGAAACAGATGTGGAAAAGAACTAATCACTTGCTGAAGCAACTTTGAGGGCAGAGCTGAGGTTGAGACTTAGGCAGACAGGCCTTGCTCGCTGTGTCCCCAAGTTTTTTCTTCCTGTGGACATAACAGAGTAGTTGTCCCCCTCCCCTTTATCTGTGGTTTCACTTCCCATGGCTTCTATTACCCATGGGCAACCACAGTCTGAAAATGTTAAATGGAAAATTCCAGAAATAAACAATTCATAAGTTTTAAATTGTGTGCTGTTCTGAGTAGCCTGATGAAATCTCACACCATCCCACACCATCCCACCCGGGACTGAATCATCTCTTTGTCCAGCACAGCAATGCTGTATAGATCTTACACATATGTAGTACTTTGAGAAGGTCACAGTGATTTAACTTATCAAAATATGTGGCTAGAATTCTTCTATTTTATTATTAGTTATTGTGCCTAATTTATAGATGGAACTATACCTTGGGTATATATTTATAGAAAAAGTGTGTGTGTGTGTGTGTGTGTGTGTGTGTGTGTGGTTATCTGTGTATATATATATATATGTGCATGTGTAGTGTATGCAGTGTGTATGATGTATGAGTGTGTGTGTGTGTGTGTGTGTGTGTGTGTGTGTGTGTTGGTTTGGTACTGTTTGTATTTCCAGGCATCAACTGACCACCTTCATGCATAGCCCCAGAGGACAAGAGGGGGTCTTCCTGTGTTTGTCTTTCTTAACTAAATTCTTTTTTTTTTTTTTGAGTTTGCCTCTATTGCTTTATTTGATGTTTTATACAAGTGACTAAAATAAATAGAATAACAAAGGCAACTACATGGCCCCCAAATACCCCAGCAGCTTCCCTAGATTGCTAATTAGGGAACCCAACCCCTCCCCTTCTTCTTCCCAGGGTACCACTGACCACCACCCACCCTCAGTGACAGATTTAACTAAATTCTTATGTGGAGCAATGTTCTTCTGTTGTTGCTTAACCTCTTGACCTCTCATTATAGATGGATCCTCTAATGAATTACCACAGACTGAACCAGCAGTTGGGGTAGGGGCAGAAGCCCCAGGTCAGGGTGTATTGACTGGATTATGGTGAGTGTTATTCCTCTGGACAATAGTCAGCTATCGCTTGCCTGCTGGGACCCCACATAGTGGAGAGAAACCAGTACAGTCTCTGTGCATGTATCCACAGCACATACTGTGGCCCCCTTTCTACCCTTAGGACTCATCTGGGCCCAGTCACTTTCTGTCAGCCCCACTTCCAGATGCCATCGTGTCTCAGGGTGAGGGTGTGTACACATGAAGTTGAGAGAGGCATAGGACACAGTTTGATTGTCGGTAGCTCCTGGGCTGGCCGCTAGCTCACAGTGCTGGGAAACCGCAGCCAGAGGCTCTGCGTGGCCTCACAGTCTCCAGGAGGAGCAGCTGGAAGAGGCTGCTCTGCCCCCTGTAAGCGGAGACAGAAGCCAGGCAGCTGGGGAGTTGCAGGGCTAGGTTGGGGTGGCAAGAAGAGGGCGTCTGAAATGAAACAGTGGGTCCCCAGGGTGGGACTGGAATCCGACATACAGCGCAGCTGCTGGAGTTCTCCCTCCGCGGGGCAGCTTCTGATTTCCCTTGCTGGCCAGAGGTCACAGAAGCCATCTTCCAGCACAAGATAAATAAAGAATGTTGCTCTCTGACCAACAAGGCTCTTTTCAGCCCCAGTGAATGGGGTTCAGGCCAGCTGTGTATCACCCATGGCCCCCTGCAGGAAATCGACAGAGCATCCTCTTCACCCCACCTCCTCTCACCATCTATCCCACCTCCCCTCACTGTCTCCAATGATCATGCTGAAATTGAGCTATGTTAAACAACAGGAGAACATGCTCTTTTCGAATACATTATCTCATCTGGTAACTCATCCTGGCCATGGAATGAGGCAGTCATACGCGTGGTTGTTATCATTGCTAGATAACTGACTATGGGTCCAAGTGAGACAAAGATGGTTTACAGGATAGTAAAGCCAATGATCACTTATTAATGGTGGTTACAGGGCATAGCAGAGTCATTTATAAGTTGAATTTTTAAATCAAATTACTTCATATTTATAATTTTAGCTGGTGATAAGGGGTATGCGTTTTTGAGATTCTTTTTGAAATTAGTTCTTAATTAGACCACCTTTAAAATGCACCTTTGTAATGCTCTTTATTCTTCTGGACAGACCAGTAAATAAATGTGCTATTATCTCTAATGTGAGTTGAGTGTACATATGTGGTTATAGCAAGTGCTTTATCCACAAGCAGGAGTATCCTTAATGGAAACATGGAGAAATACATCAAAAGGGACATAAAAATGGCTGGAAGAAGACTAGAGCCTGGTGTGCCTACTTTATGGAAACTCTGTGTATATGTGTGCTTGTGTGTGTGTGTTTGTCTAGACAGGGTCTCATAGCTTAAGCTGGCCTTGGAATCCATAGATGGCCAATGAAGGCCTTGAACTTGTGGTCTTCCCACTTTCACCTCCTGTTCTAGTCTATCTTCCATTGCTGTGACAAAACACTCTGACCGACAGCAACTTGGGGAGGAAAGGGTTTATTCAGCTTTCATCTCCTTGGTCACAGTTCATCACTTAGGGAGCCCAAGACAGGAACTCAGGGCAGGAACCTGGAGGCAGGAGCTGAAGCAAAGGCCATGAAGGAATCTGTTTACTGGCTTGCTCCCCTGGCCCATGCCCAGCCTGCCCTCTTATACCATATACAACAACCTGCCCAGGATGGCACCACCCATTATGGGCTGGGCCCTCCCACATTACTCGACAATCAAGACAATACTCCACAGACGTGGCCACAGGCCAGTCCAATGGAGCCAAATCCCCTTTAGTGTCAACTTGACACACCTGGGTTGAGGCTCCCTCAACCCAGGTGTGTCAAGTTGACACTAAAGCTATCCAGCACACCTCCCAATTTTATTTTGTCTATGTGAATGTACATGACGGTATTGCCATGCCTGCAGGATAAAAGGGGAAGGGGTGAGAAGCCACCAGGAGCTTTTCCTGGGGACTGAGCTAGAACGTAAAGCTTCAGCACGGCTGTGGGAACCCCGCAGCCCAGCCCAGCAGGCTTACTTGGCTTGACTCGGGCTCTTGGCCTTGGACATTGGCCGCCACCCTTCTGTGGCCAAATAAAACCCATCTGCCTGGGATCCACACTCTGTGAGACAGGTTTCACAGACTGGTGGCCAGCTGCAGGCCTCTGTCCAGCCAAGAACCAGCTAGCCAAATCAACACATACTTCCCAGGCTGGCAGAAATTAACCAGTTAGGGGGCTCCTCAGAGGAGGGTGGAGGAGGAGCTGTTTATTCATTCACAACACCTTGTTTTTATAAGCCAAGTGATGTCATGTCCCAGGGTCTGCTTTCAGACCCCCTGCCTCATGTTCTGTGACTATCACAAGTTCTTGTTAGAGTTTAGTCCCAGGGGGCTGTCTCACTGGTTTGCCAATGCAAGCAAATCCTGCCTAGAGCCAGGTTTTGGTGTAAACAGACAAACAGGTAATTTAGCACAATGTAGCCACAGCTGGCCTATTTCTACCTACATATACATATGTTCATATGTGTGTGCTCATGTGTTTATATGTTCATGTGTGTGTGCTCATATATATGTATGCATGTGGAAGCCAGAGGTTAATCTCAGGTGTCTTCTTTTATTGTACTCTTATTTTTTTTAAAAGAAGTGAATTGTTTTTATTTTTCTTATATTTTTAATTGTGTGATAGAGTTTTGCCTGTGTGTACATAGGTGCACCATATGTGTGCAGTACCTGAAGAGGCCCGAAGAATGCATTGGAGCCCTCAGAACGAGAGTTACAGATTGTTCCCAGCTGACAATGTGGGTCCTGGGAAGTGAACCCAGATCCTCTGGAAGAGCAACCAGTGCTCTTTACCATTGAGCCCTCTCTCTAGCTCGTCTACCTTATTTTTTGAGAGAAAACCTCTAACTGAATCTGGTTTGGGTTAGACTGGCTTTCCAATAGGTTCTAGGGATTTGCCCAGCCCTCTCACTCCCCCCTCCCTGGGCTACAGTTACAGATGCACTCTGACAGGCCTGGCCTTTTACCTCATGCTGAGGATTAGAACTCAGACACCTATGTGTATACAGCAAGAGTTTACTGACTGAATCATCTGTCCCGTCATATTTTGGTCTTTTGAAATAGAGTCTTACTTTGCAGTTCTGGCTGGCCTGGCAGTCAACATGTAGATCAGACAGGCCATGAAGTCACCGTCCTTGGGCCTCCACCTCCCAAAGGCATGTGCTTCCACACCTGGCCTCCTGAGATCAGCTTCCACCTGGTAACACAAGGCAACTCAAATGTTCCTTCAAGTTTTGTGTTCACAGTTAAAGATTTTATTTATTTATTTATTTATTTATTTATTTATTTATTTATTTATTTATTTAACTGTGTGCATGTGTGTGTGTGTACATGTATATGACAGTGCCTTCATGGGCCAGAAGTTGGAGTGGCAGGTGGTTGTGAGCTGCCACGTGGGTGCTTGGTACCCAGCTCAAGTCCCCCATGTCTTGCAAGCAAGGGCTCTTAACTCACGGAACCAGCTTTCTAGCCCATGTTTTCAGATTTAAAAAGTCTTTCTTTTGTCAATTTTTGATTATCATACATCAATTACAGAAAAACAGATTTCATTATGGCATCTTTATACATGCGTGCAATGTACTCCATCACCCTCTATACTCCCCTTCCCTTTCCTCTTCCTAATTAGTCCCCCGCTTCTACTTTAACTGTGAAATCTCTCCTCTTGGGCCTAAAGAATGACTCAGCAGAACATGGTTTCAAATGGCTTTGGCAGATTCTCTCTTGCTCTTGGTAAGCCTCTGCAGTTACACATTCTCTCTCTCCCCCAACTTTCTGAATCTAAGGATGTGAGTTAATTTCCCTCCCAGATCTGCTTTCACCCCCAGGGTCACTCACACCTAAGCCAGAAGTCCAGGTAACTCTGAGAGCATTGGGCCAGGGTCTTTTGCTTGCCTGGTTTGATTTGTCCTTCCTAGAACTGTCTGAAACACCCTGGGGCTGTCTCCTCTCTTCTTCTCTGAGGGAGCGAGTGTTGCTAGTCTCCCTTCCCAGAAACCCTTCACCCTGTTGTTTGGCACTCCTGATGCCAGCCATTGTTTGATACAGACGTTGCCTCATGATCAACAGGGTGGGTCAGCATGCAGCAGGAACTCCTTAGACCCTCAGCTGGTGATGTGTCCTGCTGGCAACTCTACTCTCTTATGATGTCAGCAACATATTCCTCCTGGTTTGCATTTCCATTAATTTTTCTGGGAGCATATCTGATTTCCATGACAGGCTCTCTGGGTAGCAGCCTGGCTACCTTTTCCTCTGGATCTGACCCTGGTATTGCTTTACCAAGCATCAAATCACAAGAACTTCAACCCATCCACTGGTTGCAAAGCAGAGCTGGGGGCTGATATTTTGTCCAGGGGGTGATGGATATTTGAAAACTAGCCTCTTGCCAGAGATTCTGCAGCAACACTGGCCAATGTTGGCAGGACTTATCTTTTTTACAGTTATTTCTGCTGGGAACACTCTGGCAGGCTCTTTCTGAAAGATTCCTTCTCTCTCCTAGGGAAAAAAAAAAAAAACCACGAGAATATTAAGGCGAAAAAGACAGAGAACCCATCATCTTTCCCACCGTCCCACTTGTAACTTCCCCAGCCCACTCAGCCTTGCCCTGGAATTTGAGGCCCCAATTAAGCCTTTTGTGCTTCTTTACATAATGGCCTCTCCTCTGAGGAAGAATGGTTTGAGAGACAATTTTATGCATTGTGTCTATGTTCTGTGATTGGGTCAACGGTCCATCCCCTGGAATACAAAAAATAGCTCAGGAAAGAGAACAAAACCACCATTTAAAATCCCTGCGGCCACCTCACCCACCACAGAAGGGTGACATTTGGGCACCCAGGCCTCAGGAAGGAGCCTAGTGCTGAGAAGGCACTCAGTACCCCCAGTTGGAGGAAACAGATCTCCACACACCAGCCCTGCTCAGTTCCAGCCAAGCTTCCTGCAGGGCTCATAAATATTTAAAGCTACAGTCAATGAAGTTTGCAGATGGGAAGTCAGGAAACTTAATCTTGTCTGCCTTGGCCTCTGTGTCCTGGGGTCTGACTGGTCTACCCTTCAGAGTAAGGTCAAAAGCAAGAGGCTCAGTAGGAGGGCTCAGGAACCTTGTAAGCAGTGTCCCCTGCTTAAGGAAAGCCACCAGCCCAGTGAGAGGCATCAGCTCTCACTTTTCTGACTTTGATGGCTGTGTGAAAGTGGGCACTGAGTGACCGGAAAAGAGTGGAATGCAGGTCGATAGTCCCCATCCATCCCTTCCGGAAGCACATTCTAGGGGCTTGGCTCTGTCAAGCTCTGATTGGATTGGGGGAGGGGAGGATACAGAAAACAGCAGGTGACAGCCCTCCCCCCCTCTTGTCTTTCTATAAGACAGCACACAATACAGTCTCCAACATAGGTATTCAAGGCTAATCAAGATAGGCCAGGGGCTATGAGGACTTCAAAGACCAATAAATAATTCATTCATTTAACCAACTGATAAAGCACCTAGAATGTGTTGCTTCATTAGCCTCTGGGGAGTCAAGTGTGAGAAATGACAGGTTCTTCCTTCAGAAGGCCTGCCATAGGGTATGAGAAAAGACTGAGGGAGAAACATGGCTTCACTTGAGGGGATGACATTGTTGGATCATTTGCTTTTTAAATTTTTATTTGTTTATTTTATGTGTATGAGGTTTTTGTCTGCATGTTTGTAAGTGTACTACATGCATGCAATGCCCATGGAGCCCAGAAGAGGGGGCATCAGATATCCTGTAACTGTTAGCCTCCATGTGGATTCTAGAAAAGGAACCTGGGTCCTCTGCAAAAGCAGCTAGTGCTCTTAACTGCTGAGACATCTCTCCAGCACCCTCCCCCCCTTTTGTTTTTTTTCTTGAGACAAGGTCTCAATAGCACAGGTTAGTGTCAGATTTATTATGTAACTGAAGATAAGCTTGAACTCCAATCTTCTTCTTCTACCATCCAGGATTACGGTGTGTTCCCCTATGCTCTTGCTTCTTATTGTCACAGTTGGATCTTGAAGGAGGAACAGGTTTCCAGGTTAAAAAGTGGGTAAGCTTTGGAGAGAAGACATTCTTTTTTAAATTAAAATGACGAACTCAGCCCTTTCTGCCTCCTCTGCTGCCATGGCGCCCATGAAAAAGTTTGTGGCGAAAAAAAGAAGCAGGTTTTGAAGTTCACGCTGGACTGCGCCCCCCTGTGGAGGACGGAATCATGGATGCCACCAACTTCGAGCAGTTCCTTCAGGAGAGAATCAAAGTGAATGCGAAGGCTGGGAACCTTGGTGGAGGGGCTGTCACCATCGAAAGGAGCAAGAGCGAGATCACTGTCACTTCTGAGGTGCCTTTTTCCGAAAGGTATCTGAAATATCTCACCAAAAAGTATTTGAAGAAGAATAATCTACATGATTGGTTACACATAGTAGCTAACAGCAAAGAGAGCTATGAATTATGTTACTTCCAGATTAACCAGAATGAAGAGGAGAAGGAGGAGGAGGAGGAGGATTAAAACACATTGATCTGGAATATTTTGTATGAATTCATGAATAAAATTTAGGATAAAAAAAAATGATGAACTCAGATTAAAAAAAATCTTTTTGGGAGTGGTTGAATACACTTTTAGTCCCAGCACTCAGGAGGCAAATGGAGGCGGATCTCTGTGAAACTGAGGCCAGCTTGGGCTACATAGCAAGTTCCAGGCCAGCTGAGGCTACAGGGAGAATTTGTCTCAAAAGCAAACAAATAAACAAACAAAACCAAAAATACCTATATTTTATTTGTGTGTGTGTGAGTGTGTGTGTACACTAGTGCATGTGTGCTCGCTCATATACATCTACCACCTTGCACACATGGAGGTCAGAGGACAACTTGAAGGGATCAGTTCTCTCTTTCCAACATGTGGGTCCCCAGGATGCAATTCAGGTGGTCAGGCACGGTGGCAGGTATCGTTACCTGGTGAACCATCTTGCTGGCCAGAGAAGTTGTGCTTGGCAGTGACCAGTCAATGGCAAGGCACGGTAGCAGCCAGCATGACTAAGAAACCGAGGTCTCTGGGTCTCCCCGATACATGGGCACCAAGTACTTTGTTAGCAACAACAACAACAAAAATCTTCAGAATTTACCCAAGGTAGAGTCCGTCCCGGGCTGTGTTCACTCAGAGAGTGACATCTTTTTCTAATCTAGAGGGAGATTATTTTTCTAATTTGCACAATTCATACAAGACCTGGTCCATTTTTTTTAAAGATTTTTTTATTTAATTTTATTTATTTCTGTATGTGTATGAATGTACTGTCTGCATGCAGGTCTGTGCACCCGTGTCGTGCAACGCCGCGGAGGTCAGAAGAGGGTCTCGGATTCCCCTGGAACTGGAGTTCTCCTGGAATTGGAGTTTCAGATGGTTCTCGGCCGCCATGTGGGTGCTGGGGATCGAACCCGGGTCCTCTGTAAGAGCGGTTGGCGCTCTTAACCGCTAGGCCATCTCTCCAGTCCCGACCTGGTCCATTTTAAACACAGAATGCAGGGTGGGAGAGAAGGTACCAGCTTTAGGCTCGCCTGGACTCTGGAGCCAGCTTTGCCTGGCTTGAGCATCAGGACAGGCTGTGATGATGACTGTTCATGCAGAATGGATATGTCTGCCTTCTGCAGGAGCTGAGGCCCAGGAGTTGAAATTGCATGGGTCCTGTCTTTGAGGTAGCAAAAAATGCATGTCATCATATGTTTATGAGTTGCAGACAACTTTCTTGTGGAATGAAGTGAGTGATATGAATGAATATGAGTGATATGAATGAATATAGAGTGCAGGGTAAACTCTGACTCAGAAGGTCAGTTGTTTCTAGCTAAAACAGGTGACACACTCCAGTGACCTGAACTATACTCTTAGTATAGGATGAGCCTCAAGATTTAATTTCAAAAGATCTCTTTATTCAACTTCAATGAAAATATGCTTTAATAACATAAAATGGTTTTACGATGTGGAGAATTTGTTTTGAAATTGACCTATTTTTTGTGTTTTTTACTCTTCACTTAATGAGAGATCTGTAGTCTAAACACTTTATAGCGCATTCTCATATGCATGTTTTCTCTATAAGACCTTCTTAAATTCCAGGGCAGACATTCTCAAGCCCTTTACATGGTGGAGAAATGCAGTAAGAGGCAAATCAAAAAATAATTGACTCAAGCTCTTTTGCTTCGTGGTTCCTCAGAAGATGTGGGGTTATTTCTCAGGCACCTGCAGGGGATTTAGTTCCACTAAGGATTAGTATCCTGATCCCAAACCCTTTTCACATGTATTGGGGGGCCAGGGAGATGGTTCAGTTGGTAAAGTGTTTGCCATGCAGGCATGAAGACCCATATTTGTTCCACAGCACCCAGAAATCCCAGCACCACGGGGGATAGCCAGCCAGCCGGGCCTACTTGGTGAGCTCCAGGCCAGTGAGGGACCCTGTCCATAAAACAAGGCAAGTGGCTTTTGAAGAAAGATACCAGCAATTGACCTCTGGCTGCCTTCCACACACACTGTGCCCCATACATGTCCCTGTATTGACCTACCTATGAGGAAAACTGCACTGGGTACTTGGCTTAGGGTTCTAGGATTAAAAGAGTTTCATTCCATTGCTAAGGTGCTGTGGCTTTGAGGACATGGTCATATTCTGGGGACACATGTGACAAGTCTGAGTGCAAGAGTGGGCTTTATGACTCCCGCTGCCTTCTGCCCGACAGAGCCAGAAAACAAAGCTGTGGCTTGTGGAGTTCATCCCCTGGCTCAGCAATGACCTCACTCCCATGGATAGCCTGATGTGCTTGGTCCTGAAAAGTGGTCTAGTCCAGAGCCTGACTTCTGATGGGCGTGAATGGCTGAGCCTGCAAGTGCTGGCTGGCTGTCGGTCTTCACCTTTGGAGTCAGTTACTAAGTTGTGGCCTGAAGGAGGCTCCTTAAAACTTTGGAAGTTTGTTTTGCTTTGTTTTAATTCTTGCGGCCCATCATCAATCCATTCTAAGCATTGAGGCCTTGTCCTTTTTGTGCCCAGGGAGAGAGACACTCTCCAAAGTCACTATTTCTCTTTTTTAAAAAAATACTTTATTATTTTATGTGTATGGATGTATTACCTGCATGTTTGTAACTGTACCCATACATGCAATGGCTGCGGAGGTCAGAAGAAGGAGTCAGATCCCCTGGAACTGGTGTTATGGATGGTTGTTACCCACCATGTGGGTGCTGGGAATCAAACCCAGGTCCTCTGCAAGAGCAACCAGTGAGCTTAACTACTGAGCCATATCTCCATCCCACAGTGTTCCTGACTTGCTCCTGGGTTTCTCCCTACCTGCGGCCTATTCTGGCTTCTGGTTCTTTCTGAAATTCTGCGCCCTTAGACAATGTGCAGTGCACACAGACTGGCACTGGTTCTGCTGCATTTGGAAACAGGAGGAGACGAGTGGTGTCCAATCACAGCCAGCCTCTACTGAGCCCGAGACCAGAGGTTGAGTCAGTGGATGTGTGCATCTCAGTGTCCACAGGGCCCGCCACATTGTGGCCTGTTGTACCTGTGACCATGGTGGAGAACTGGGAAGTAGCGCTGAGATGGTGGTAAAGGGACCTTCTATAAGCACCCTCCCAATCATGAGCGCCCCTCTTCCCCCTCCCCCTCTTTCTCCTTCCCTTTATTAGTTGGTCTCTCTTCTCTCTCTCTCTCTCTCTCTCTCTCTCTCTTTTTAAATTTTATTTATTTCTGTATGTGTATGAATGTACTGTCTGCATGCAAGTTTGTGCACCCATGTCGTGCAATGCCGCGGAGGTCAGAAGAAGGTGTCGGACTCCCCTGGAACTGGAGTTTCAGACGGTTCTTGGCCACCATGTGGGTGCTGGGGATCGAACCCAGGTCCTCTGTAAGAGCAGTTGGCGCTCTTAACCGCTAGGCCATCTCTCCAGCCTCTCTCTCTCTCTCTCTCTCTCTCTCTCTCTCTCACACACACACACACACACACACACACACACACACTCCCCTCAGGCTGTTCGTATCCAATTCTTGGTTGGGTGCAGACATTTGCAACCTGGACCAAATTTGGATTATCTTCGGATCCAAGACCTGTTCTGCCTCTGGGTGGCAGTGGCTTTACTAGAGTTCTGGCTTCAATCTCTATAATGCATTTCCACAGCAAAAGAGCTTCCAATTAAAAAAAAAAAAATCACTGATCTCTCTACAGGAATCTGGAATCCTCAGCCCCTCCCAGACCAGTTTTCTCAGAACCCAGATTGTACTTTGATCCTGTGCTGAGCAAAGCCCTAGGCTTGGGTAGCCGAGGTGAAGGTCAGCAGGCCAGGCCTTGAGATGGCGCCAGAGAGCACTAGACATAGTTCCCTAGAAGAGAGCCTGTCTGATGTGCTGACTTATCCTCAGAGTGCGGTAAGTCTGTAAGAGATGGTATTCTACAACCGAGGCCAAATTATTGGACGCTATGCCACTAGGAACTGTGGGTCTAAGACCTGAGAGCAAGTGCACTGACTCTCCTTGGCATTGTCTTTCATTCTGCTCCTTTGAAGAGCCTGCTCAGTGGCAAGTGAGGTGAGCAGCATGGTTTGGTGACTCTGGTACCAGAGACTGGTTTTAACTCCTGAGGCCTGTACCTGCTGCATGTGACTCTGGGAACAGGATCTCTTTAGATGGTGCCTTTTGTCCCCTGAAAAATGGGGACAAAATATTATTTATCTGTTCTCTCCCGGATAAACCTGTGTCCCAATTTCTCCCTCTTGCAGGTGTTCATTCATTTGCTAAAAGTCTTTGTAGAAATGATGAAGGATTTGGAAGTGGTCATTGCGTTAGTTAGATTGCAGATGAGGTGCTAATGCCATCACGGGGGGAGCAGAGGAGATTTCACAGTCATGGGACAGACAAGGGAGCGTGAGGATGGGCAGAACGTGCTGTAGTGATGAGCGTGGCCATGAGCCAAGGGATGTCAGCAGCCACCGGAAGCAGGAGGAGGTAAGAAATGGATGTTCCCTGAAGTCTGCAGAAAGACCCAGAAACACTGAGGATCAACCTCTGGCTTCTAGGACTGTCCCAAATTTCTATTGAAGCCACTATCTTTGTGGCAATTGTCACAGCAGCCTAGAAATGTACACACCTCCGTGGTGTTGAGAGAATAAGACATAACAGGTACAGCATCTTTCAGCTTTGGTAAGCAATGAGACCTCAGAAACTATCGGCAATGAGTACTATTTGACTTTGAAGCTGGAGGAAGATCAGTAAAGGACAATGGGGGTGGCCAGGGGCTCGGGGCGGGTGACCTAGCAGGGTCACTGTGTTTTGCAAGCTGGGCTTCTGTCTTCTCCTCTGGCCAAAGCATTGAGAAAGTCCTGCCCCGCCTGCTGGCCCCGGAATTGTGAGGATCAAATGAGTTAATGAACGTGAAAGTGTGTTTGCACGACACCCTTGTAAAAGGCTACACTGCAGTCACAAAGGCCAGGCCCAAACCCAGGCAGCCTCAGCGAGGCCAGCCCAGAGCTTTGTTTCCGAGGTGAGGTCATCTCTCGGGCCTTTTGTTCCTGCCTTTCTGAGCTCATTTGCGGGTTTTCCCCTTAATCCCAGCCCCCCTCCAGCCCTGAGTGGAGCCCCATGGGATAAAGCTTTAAAGGTCCCAGCTGCCTCTGAGCCTCCCCTGGGGCACATTGCTATTTGTTTTTGTTTTTAAGAGGCATAAACAAAAAAATCATAAAACACTAAAATATACTGGCCTTAAAAAGATTTCCCATCCCTCTTAGACACTGGGTGAACGGGTCACCATAGCTCAGCTATACTGAAGGTGTGGGAAGGTTCTGGAAGCTTCCAAAGTGTGTCTTTTGGGGCAGAGGCCTCATGCGACCTAGTGCCTGAGTGTCAGCTTAGATGAGAGCAAGCCAACCCTTGCCAAATGCTTACAGTGGGGAATTCATCTGTGAAGGTGCCCAGGCTCCCAGGAACCCTGTTGTTCCAGCCTGAGGGTGGGGAGTATACAGGAAGGAAGCTGGGGAGCCATCCTCAATGATTTAGTCCTGTCTTTTCCAGGGGTCTCCATTCGTGCCTTTCAGTTCATTTATTTGTTTTGCGTTTTGGGATGGGTGAGTGAGTACGTGAGCATGAGAGAGAGAGAGAGAGAGAGAGAGAGAGAGAGAGAGAAAGAGACAGAGAGAGAGAGACAGAGAGAGAGACAGAGAGAGAGACAGAGAGAGAGAGAGTACATGAATGTGGAGGCCAGAGGTCATCCTACAATGTGTGTCCTTTGGGAGCTGCCCATCTATTTTTTTAAATTATTTTTACTTATGTGTAGTGTTTATGTATAATGCACAAGTATGCAAGTGCCCTCAGAGGTCAGAAGAGGATGTTAGAGCCCCTGGAGCGGAAGTTCCAGGCAGTTGTGAACCACCCAAATGTGGATGCTGGAAGTGAACTTGGGGTCTTCTTCAAGAGCAACAAGAATTTTTAAAAAGCTGAGCCATCTCTCCAGCCCTGTAGCATCTTATTTTTTTCTTCTTTTCTTTATTATTATTGGTTTTTTGATACAGGTCCCTCAGTGAACTTGGAACTTGCCTCACAGTTTCAGCTAGACTGATTTGGTCAGAGACCCTCCCGTGTCCTCCTAACTCCCTGCAGTGGTTACCATGCCTGGCCTTTTCTGAGCCTGTATGCTCTTTCTAAGATGGTCAGGAGTGTATATTGTGAAGTCAGCCAAGGACTGAAGAGCTTGGCAGATTTCCTGCAGTTTGTTTATTTTTGACCCACTGCAAATAAAGGATCTTCCATTATGTATCTTGGTTATTTTTTTTATTGTTCATTAAAAAATATGCATTGAAACCCACTGCATTCCAGCCTCTGTGTCAGGCGCTAGGGAAATGACGCTGGAAATATTACTTTTATCTGTAGTTCACAGTCCAGTGGAGAGGACTGCATGAACCAAGTGGGGAACAGGGTTGCATCAGTGCTCCAAAGAGATACCAAAGGTGTGAGCATCATGTCTGGGGAGCAGGGTTCTCTGAGCTGGTGCAAGACAGCCGAGAAAAGAAATGAACATGTGGGCAGAGGCCCACCCAAAGCAGAGTGTGAAAGAAAAACAGGGAGGAGGGGAGGCAAACACGGCCATCTTGTTGGCATCATGGTGGGGGGGGCACTATTTGTAGAGGATTCAGCTCGCCAGTCATGCTGCCTTGGTAATTCATCATGGTGGGTCCTCCTCTGGGCCTGTCTGGCTCCCAAGCTCATCTTGACCAAGGAGGGGCTGTTAGAAAACTGAACCCCAGGGCTGGCTAGATGGCTCAGTGGGTAAAAATGCTGTCCACCTGACGACCTTGGTTCAGATCCTCAGGTCCCACATGGTAGACTGACAGAACTGACTCCAGCGGTTACCCTCTGACCATCACTCACAGGCCGAGGCACATGCGAACATGCGTGCACATAGAATAAACTAATAACTGAGGTGCAATGGAGAGCTGGGCCTCAAAGGCAGGTCTTGGAGCCAGGCGCCTGTTCCAAGCCCCTTTCTGTCTGCCTGGCTCTCAGGGTGCAGCTTCTTCTCTTTGAAGCACGAGGTCTCTGTTTGGAGCCAGCTTGTCAAAACCCTGCTTGAGCCCCACCTCTATCTTCTGGCTGTATTCGTTGGGTGTTCCTCAGCACTGATCATGGGGTTGGCCCTGGGATGCTTCGCCACCTGATATAGTGAAGCATGAAGACTGACAGTGGGAGAGGCAATAGCTTGGTCTCCACAGTTGGATCCCCCCCTACCTTAGATAGCTGTGTCATCCTCTTTGGTCTCCTACCCTGTTCCTTTCTCCATCCTAAGAGCTGGGAGGAGGTCAGACTCTAGATTTTCTGTAATGGGCACCAGGGCTTCTCCCTCACTGACCAGATAGAACTCCAGTTCCGTGATGGCCACATTCTCTCCAAGCTGAAGCTGAGATGCTGCAGTGAGGTCCATCAGGGTGCCCTGGGACTCCTGGTGCCTGGGAAAGCCATCTTCTAGGTTATTTTCCTTTTGGCTCAAGTCTCTGTTTACTGCAAACAGGTCTCCCCAAAGCAGCTGAAAAGACCTTCGAACCCAGCCCATTCTGACTTGCTGACAGCTAATGAGCCGTTGCCTGTGATGGTTAATGTGCTGTGAAATCAGTCATTAATTGTAGAAACAACTGATTTTGGAGAGAACATGCTAATTATGAGCTGTGGCCTAACAAACATGAGGCCCCACTGCCGTTCCTCATGAGGGGAAAAGCCAAGGAGGGGGCTAGTATGCCTCCGTCTGCCGGGGGGGGGGGGCTCTCACAGCTAGATGCCTCCGTCTGCCGGGGGAGCTCTCACAGGCTAGGATGCCTCCGTCTGCCGGGGGAGCTCTCATAGGCAGCACAGCACCCCATTCTCCTGTGGCGACTCCTCACAGTCCAGCTACAACCCTCCCAAGTCAGCCAGCAGCTGAGTGCCTGGGAAAGAAAACCGAGCTCACCTGCCAGAGGCCATCTGAAGGAGGCAGCATTGGCTCATGGATGGAGCTGCTCTGGGGCAGTGAGTGTGTCTGCTTTTGGAGCCTTCCAGGCTGCCATCTAGGGAAACTTTGAGAGGTCTCCGGTTCAGAATCAATCGGAAATTCCTCCTCCTCCTCCTCCTCTTCCTCCTCCTGGTTTGGGCTGGAAATAAATGAATCCCTTTCTTATAGTGTATATGAAACACCTTCATTCCTATGATCTCTCCTTTGTTCTATTTTTTATTGAGATGGTCTTGCAGCCGTTTAGCTTTGGCTTGGCCTGGAACTCACACAGGATCCTCTTGTCTCAACGTGCACCTGTGTTGGTTAGGCATTTTCCCCAGGACCACTCGGGTATCGTATGGACTTTTTATGTAACAAATTTCTTCCCTGCTGGTTAAAGTCAGTCACTTTAATAGAAATAAACCATCTCTCCCTGGGAAGACCCTACCAGCTCCTCAACTTCACTCCTTTCAAGTCTCTGTTTATTTCTGGAGCCCTCAGGAGTGTCTCCTATAAAATCTTGGGATGGGGTGGTTATCAAAGGGCCTGCCCTATGAATGTTCCCCAGAGCTCACAGGCCCCAGACTCATACAAATGCTTCTGTCTTGGGCACCATGGCTCATAAAATCCAGAAAGAGCAGAGACCATAAAAGAATCTAAACCAGAAAGACCCATTATTCTCTGCTGCTCATGGGAACTAGGCTGCTGTGTAAGGGTTAGGATGAGATGTGGATCCTGGCTGGCCGGTTTGCAGTGCTGGGATATTGGAAATGCTTATGGAATCAACAACATGAGATCAGCAGGATACATTCTGGTCAATAAGGTGAATCCACATGGGGTTTCATATGATTATTACAATCTTTACGCTGACAGGGAGAACAAGCTCATGATTTTTGAGCAGACAAACAAAGCCAGCCAAATGCATGTGATCCCATTTATGGAATGTTACATACACATGGTATGTGTGTGTAAAGTGACATGCCCAGACGTGCTCACCATGCCACTCTGAGAGACCAAAGATGGTGCTGTTATTTCCTTCTCTTAACCAGGCACAATGGCATTTGTCTGTGATTCTTGTACCCAAAAGGTAGAAGCAGGAAGATCTTGACCTAAGCTATCCTCAGCTACGTGCATCCCAAATCCTGAGAGGATTTTCTAAACCCCTTACAGTATTTTCTTTTATTTGCCAAAGAATACGAGATATGACGAGAAAATGTAAACACTTTAAATTTAAAAATAATAACTGGCAAATAATTTAAAGATGACTCATAAACTTTGAACGTTAAGTGGCTTGGAATTTCTTATGGATTATGTGATCAGTCAAACACTGAGTGTCGACTGGGCAGTGACACAGAAAGGAATGGGGACCAGTGGGGAGTGGACTAGTAATGTTCTTGTAGTGACTCTGTGCAGGTGACAGTAGCAGGTTCTGTGTGGCTTCAGGAGGGAGTCTTGGACAGACAAGCTTGAGAATATGTGACATGACTGAAATGTTCACCCTTTAATTTTTGATTTTTTTTCTGATTCATTCTTCAAGTGGATTCGCAGCCCAATAACGTTTTGTCCAATATTTAAATATCAGGAACTTCTGCTTGACCTGGGAATTTTGGAGTCACAAGTCACAGATACCTAAGAAAGTGCCCATCCTTCCCAAGTGCCTGAAATGAGGTCTTTTTCCTGTTAAGTTTTCTTACGGGAAGCTTCATTTGAAACACCTTGCAGCACAGTTGGAATTCCAGTCAGTACTGTTTTCAATTCCAATTAAGTAATTTCTTGAAAGAAATTTCATGTAAAAGTGCAGAACCAAAAATCAGAAATGAAGGTTCTGTTTAAAGTTCATTATTATCATTAGCAGCCTATGAAGTAAACAGCCAGAGGGTGGGAAAGGGAGATTTTTTTTAAGCTAGTTAAGCAAAATTAAATATCTTAAAATAAAATTACCTTGGGGCCGAATATAAAAAAAGAAACAGCAACACAGCATACAAGACAATTAAATCCTCTTTGTTATCATAGAGGATAATTCTGGAAAATAAAAGGAACAGCATAATAAACATCAGGATTAGCATGTTACTGGTTGGACAAAAACAGTATTTATAATCATATAGTATTTTCCTAATTAAAAAAAAACAAACTAGTACTGCAGAGTTCCCCAGCTTTGAGAATATGTTTTATAAAATAGAAAAATAAGTGAAGTCAAAGCAAGGCAAATTCTGATTGGAAGAGACTGCCAGTAAGAATGGTTCAAGAGCAAGGTCATCAAAACAACTCCCCTTGCCCTTCTCCTCTCCCCACCAAAAAAAAAAAAAAACCCAACCAAACAGGTTTATCCTTCAAACGGTCTGTTTACAACGAATCTTCTTTTTAAAGCCAATCACAAAGACAGCCTGTTCTTTATTATCTGCACAAATGCAATTTTAAAATAATGTCCCTCCTCATCTCACATATCTATATTTTGTCTCTCCAGCAAGATTTCTTGCTGAGGCCAAGAACAAGGACTGTTGCTTTGTTTCTCTTACGTTTCCGTTATTGTGGATGTCAGGAGAGCTGGGGACGTGGGAGCTGCCTCATAGCCACTTATGCACTGGGCAAGAAAGAGTATCAATCAGAAAAATATCAGCTTTATATGACTTTCTTACCCCAGCTTATTGATAATGGCTTCTTAGTGTCTTAAAGATTCTGAGGATGTTTGGGCTCAATGCACAGGAAGTGTGTATTGCAGTAGGTACAAGAGTTTAAGAGGAGACTGAGAAAGGGTAGTTCTGTTCAGTTCGCTGAAAAAACAACCCCCAGAGCTGTCACCACACTCAACTCTGTTAAAAGGTATAACAGCTGTATAAAGCTGCAGGTCTTTTCCTTTTTGAGACAGGATTCACGTTTGCCCAGACATGGCCTGTGAATTCCTGGTAATATCAAGGACGCTTTTGAAATTTCTTGTAAAATTTATTTTATATGTGAGATGCTATCGGCGGCATGCCTTTCAACCCATGTCATGCACTGCCCTGGAACTGGATGGAGCTTTGGGCAGTTTGTTAAGCCACTTGGTGGGTGCTGGGAATTGAACCATGTGCTCCGCCAAGAGCACCAGTGGTCTTAGACAAAAAAAACCCAAACGGATGAGCATCTCTCCAGCCCAAACCTTGAACTTCTGATCTTCCTGNCTGTAGACCAGGCTGGCCTTGAACTCACAAAGATCCGCCTGCCTCTGCCTCCCAAGTGCTAGGATTAAAGGCGTGCGCCACCACGCCCGACTGGAAATATTACTTTTATCTGTAGTTCACAGTCCAGTGGAGAGGACTGCATGAACCAAGTGGGGAACAGGGTTGCAGCAGTGCTCCAAAGAGATACCAAAGGTGTGAGCATCATGTCTGGGGAGCAGGGTTCTCTGAGCTGGTGCAAGACAGCCGAGAAAATAAAGAACATGTGGGCAGAGGCCCCACCCAAAGCAGAGTGTGAAAGGAAACAGGGAGGAGGGGAGGCAAACACGGCCATCTTGTTGGCATCATGGTGGGGGGGGCACTATTTGTAGAGGATTCAGCTCGCCAGTCATGCTGCCTTGGTAATTCATCATGGTGGGGCCTCCTCTGGGCCTGTCTGGCTCCCAAGCTCATCTTGACCAAGGAGGGGCTGTTAGAAAACTGAACCCCAGGGCTGGCTAGATGGCTCAGTGGGTAAAAATGCTTGTCCAACCTGACGACCTTGGTTCAATCCTCAGGTCCCACATGGTAGACTGACAGAACTGACTCCAGCCGGTTACCCTCTGACCATCACTCACAGGCCGAGGCACATGCGAACATGCGTGCACATAGAATAAACTAATAACTGAGGTGCAATGGAGAGCTGGGCCTCAAAGGCAGGTCTTGGAGCCAGGCGCCTGTTCCAAGCCCCTTTCTGTCTGCCTGGCTCTCAGGGTGCAGCTTCTTCTCTTTGTAGCACGAGGTCTCTGTTTGGAGCCAGCTTGTCAAAACCCTGCTTGAGCCCCACCTCTATCTTCTGGCTGTATTCGTTGGGTGTTCCTCAGCACTGATCATGGAGTTGGCCCTGGGATGCTTCGCCACCTGATATAGTGAAGCATGAAGACTGACAGTGGGAGAGGCAATAGCTTGGTCTCCACAGTTGGATCCCCCCCTACCTTAGATAGCTGTGTCATCCTCTTTGGTCTCCTACCCTGTTCCTTTCTCCATCCTAAGAGCTGGGAGGAGGTCAGACTCTAGATTTTCTGTAATGGGCACCAGGGCTTCTCCCTCACTGACCAGATAGAACTCCAGTTCCGTGATGGCCACATTCTCTCCAAGCTGAAGCTGAGATGCTGCAGTGAGGTCCACCAGGGTGCCCTGGGACTCCTGGTGCCTGGGAAAGCCATCTTCTAGGTTATTTTCCTTTTGGCTCAAGTCTCTGTTTACTGCAAACAGGTCTCCCCAAAGCAGCTGAAAAGACCTTCGAACCCAGCCCATTCTGACTTGCTGACAGCTAATGAGCCGTTGCCTGTGATGGTTAATGTGCTGTGAAATCAGTCATTAATTGTAGAAACAACTGATTTTGGAGAGAACATGCTAATTATGAGCTGTGGCCTAACAAACATGAGGCCCCACTGCCGTTCCTCATGAGGGGAAAAGCCAAGGAGGGGGCTAGGATGCCTCCGTCTGCCGGGGGGGCTCTCACAGGCTAGGATGCCTCCGTCTGCCGGGGGAGCTCTCACAGGCTAGGATGCCTCTGTCTGCCGGGGGAGCTCTCATAGGCAGCACAGCACCCCATTCTCCTGTGGCGACTCCTCACAGTCCAGCTACAACCCTCCCAAGTCAGCCAGCAGCTGAGTGCCTGGGAAAGAAAACCGAGCTCACCTGCCAGAGGCCATCTGAAGGAGGCAGCATTGGCTCATGGATGGAGCTGCTCTGGGGCAGTGAGTGTGTCTGCTTTTGGAGCCTTCCAGGCTGCCATCTAGGGAAACTTTGAGAGGTCTCCGGTTCAGAATCAATCTGAAATTACCTCCTCCTCCTCCTCTTCCTCCTCCTTTGGTTTGGGCTGGAAATAAATGAATCCCTTTCTTATAGTGTATATGAAACACCTTCATTCCTATGATCTCTCCTTTGTTTCTATTTTTATTGAGATGGTCTTGCAGCCGTGTAGCTGTGGCTGGCCTGGAACTCACACAGGATCCTCTTGTCTCAACTGCACCTGTGTTGGGTTAGGCATTTTCCCCAGGACCACTCGGGTATCGTATGGACTTTTTATGTAACAAATTTCTTCCCTGCTGGTTAAAGTCAGTCACTTTAATAGAAATAAACCATCTCTCCCTGGGAAGACCCTACCAGCTCCTCAACTTCACTCCTTTCAAGTCTCTGTTTATTTCTGGAGCCCTCAGGAGTGTCTCCTATAAAATCTTGGGATGGGGTGGTTATCAAAGGGCCTGCCCTATGAATGTTCCCCAGAGCTCACAGGCCCCAGACTCATACAAATGCTTCTGTCTTGGGCACCATGGCTCATAAAATCCAGAAAGAGCAGAGACCATAAAAGAATCTAAACCAGAAAGACCCATTATTCTCTGCTGCTCATGGGAACTAGGCTGCTGTGTAAGGGTTAGGATGAGATGTGGATCCTGGCTGGCCGGTTTGCAGTGCTGGGATATTGGAAATGCTTATGGAATCAACAACATGAGATCAGCAGGATACATTCTGGTCAATAAGGTGAATCCACATGGGGTTTCATATGATTATTACAATCTTTACGCTGACAGGGAGAACAAGCTCATGATTTTTGAGCAGACAAACAAAGCCAGCCAAATGCATGTGATCCCATTTATGGAATGTTACATACACATGAGTATGTGTGTGTAAAGTGACATGCCCAGACGTGCTCACCATGCCACTCTGAGAGACCAAAGATGGTGCTGTTATTTCCTTCTCTTAACCAGGCACAATGGCATTTGTCTGTGATTCTTGTACCCAAAAGGTAGAAGCAGGAAGATCTTGACCTAAGCTATCCTCAGCTACGTGCATCCCAAATCCTGAGAGGATTTTCTAAACCCCTTACAGTATTTTCTTTTATTTGCCAAAGAATACGAGATATGACGAGAAAAGTAAACACTTTAAATTTATAAAATAATCAACTTGGCAAATAATTTAAAGATTGACTCATAAACTTTGAACGTTAAGTGGCTTGGAATTTCTTATGGATTATGTGATCAGTCAAACACTGAGTGTCGACTGGGCAGTGACACAGAAAGGAATGGGGACCAGTGGGGAGTGGACTAGTAATGTTCTTGTAGTGACTCTGTGCAGGTGACAGTAGCAGGTTCTGTGTGGCTTCAGGAGGGAGTCTTGGACAGACAAGCTTGAGAATATGTGACATGACTGAAATGTTCACCCTTTTAATTTTGATTTTTTTTCTGGATTTCATTCTTCATCTGGATTCAGCCCAATAACGTTTTGTCCAATATTTAAATATCAGGAACTTCTGCTTGACCTGGGAATTTTGGTAGTCACAAGTCACAGATACCTAAGAAAGTGCCCATCCTTCCCAAGTGCCTTGAAATGAGGTCTTTTTCCTGTTCAGTTTTCTTACGGGAAGCTTCATTTGAAAACCTTGCAGCACAGTTGGAATTCCAGTCAGTACTGTTTTCAAATTCCAATTAAGTAATTTCTTGAAAGAAATTTCATGTAAAAGTGCAGAACCAAAAATCAGAAATGAAGGTTCTGTTTAAAGTTCATTATTATCATTAGCAGCCTATGAAGTAAACAGCCAGAGGGTGGGAAAGGGAGATTTTTTTTAAGCTAGTTAAGCAAAATTAAATATCTTAAAATAATTACCTTTGGGGCCGAATATAAAAAAAGAACAGCAACACACATACAAGACAATTAAAATCCTCTTTGTTATCATAGAGGATAATTCTGGAAAATAAAAGGAACAGCATAATAAACATCAGGATTAGCATGTTACTGGTTGGACAAAAACAGTATTTATAAATCATATATTTATTTCCTAATTAAAAAAAAACAAACTAGTACTTTGTCAGAGTTCCCCAGCTTTGAGAATATGTTTTATAAATAGAAAAATAAAGTGAAGTCAAAGCAAGGCAAATTCTGATTGGAAGAGACTGCCAGTAAGAATGGTTCAAGAGCAAGGTCATCAAAACAACTCCCCTTGCCCTCTCCTCTCCCCCCCAAAAAAAAAAAAAAACCCAACCAAAACAGGTTTATCCTTCAAACGGTCTGTTTACAACGAATCTTCTTTTTAAAGCCAATCACAAAGACAGCCTGTTCTTTATTATCTGCACAAATGCAATTTTAAAATAATGTCCCTCCTCATCTCACATATCTGTATTTTGTCTCTCCAGCAAGATTTCTTGCTGAGGCCAAGAACAAGGACTGTTGCTTTGTTTCTCTTACGTTTCCGTTATTGTGGATGTCAGGAGAGCTGGGGACGTGGGAGCTGCCTCATAGCCACTTATGCACTGGGCAAGAAAGAGTATCAATCAGAAAAATATCAGCTTTATATGACTTTCTTACCCCAGCTTATTGATAATGGCTTCTTAGTGTCTTAAAGATTCTGAGGATGTTTGGGCTCAATGCACAGGAAGTGTGTATTGCAGTAGGTACAAGAGTTTAGGGGATCTGTGTTCTGTTCAGTTCCTGAAAAAACAACCCCCAGAGCTTGCACCACACTCAACTCTGTTAAAAGGTATAACAGCTGTATAAAGCTGCAGGTCTTTCTTTTTGAGACAGGATCACATGTTGCCCAGACTGGCCTTGAATTCATGGTAATAATCAAGGACGGCTTTGAAATTCTTTAAACATTTTATTTATATGGATGAATGCATCGTCTGCATGCCTTTCAACCCATGTCATGCACTGCCCTGGAACTGGATGGAGCTTTGGGCAGTTGTTAGCCACTTGTGGGTGCTGGGAATTGAACCCAGGTCCTGCGCAAGAGCAGCCAGTGGTCTTAACCACTGAGCAATCTCTCCAGCCCCAACCTTGAACTTCTGATCTTCCTGATTCACCTGCCCAAGTGCTGGGATTATAGGTCTGCATCATGACAGCTGGGTTGTGTGGTGCTGGGAAGGGCTTCCTGTGAACCCGGCAAGCACTCTCTACATCCTTAGCCCAACACCTGCTCTTTTTCCTGCAACTAAAGGCTTCCTATACCATACAATCTTCTACTCATCAATCCCAAATCTTCAAGATGTTTTTGACTCAGAAACCATTTCTTCCCCGACTGAGGAATTCCATATTTTAATAACAGCCATGTAAAACAGACAAAAACTCAAAAATGTTAATGCTTCTACTTTTTAATTGAGTAACTTAGCCTAACTTCTACATTTTTTTCTTCTTTTTTGACATATTGGGAGTTGAACGCAAGGCCTTTTGCATGCTAGGCAACTACTGTTTGCCTGCGCCTCATGCCTGATTAAATATTGATGCAGTATCTCCCTATGTTGCCAAGGCAAGCCTTGACCCTGGGCTCCTCCAGCCTCAGCCTCCTGAATAGGTAATATAATAACCCTTCTCTACCTGGACTGGCCAAAATAGTCTTTAAACTTTCCAAACTTTGCCCTTGAATTGTAAAAACAAGGCTCTCTGTGTGTGTGTGTGTGTGTGTGTGTGTGTGTGTGTGTGTGTGTATATATATATATATATATATATAAGAATTCTTTAATATATACTATAGAATTCTGGTGCAAATGGGCTAGATACTGGGAGTTTACTCTGAGCACAGGGCTGGGTGACAGTCGGTACATCAGGGTTTGTATTTCTCTGACTCCAGTGATGATGTTCAACCTGGACCTAGTTGTGAAAACATCCTCTGTGCTTGTCAGGGTGCTTGTGTACCAGCCCATCACAGAAAGTTCTAGAAGCCTGCAATGGAGAGGGACACTCTTTCCTTTGGGATCTAACTCTAATTGGCTGACGGTTCTGGCACCCCAAGGCTTGAGCTGTGTTTCAGCAAAAGGCAATCTCATCAGGAAAATAAAATTCAATATAAAGTAATATACAATTTGGAGACATTCTGAGAATAGATGTTTTACACCTTGGACAGTTTTTGTCTTATTTTATTACTGTGTCTTCTGATAAATTAAAGAGAGATGAGTTGTTCTTGAGCCAAAGAAACCCTTACGGTTAAATTAAAATGTAAATCTTCTGTGTTTGTCCTGCCCCTCTAATGGGGGTTTGTCAGAAGGGAACTGAGGTGCATACTCTGCTTTGGATTTTTATATTTATTTATATACACAAAGATCTTCACTGACTTTCTGTGATTTATAGTACTGGCATGCTGTCTTATCTTATGTGTGTGTACACATGTGAATGCCAGTATGCATGTGAGCAGACCAGATCTGTGTGCATGTGTGAAGGTGAGAGGTGTGTGAAGGTGAGAAGTCATCCTTAGGTGATCTTCCTCAGGCACCGTCCACCTTGTATTTTGAGACAAGATGTCTCACTGGGACCTGAGGGTCCCTGTTAGGCTGTGCTGGCTGGTCAGTAGCCCCTAGACAACTGCCTTTCTCTATTTTGCCAGTGTTGTGAATACAAACTCCTGCTACCACACATGGCTTTTTAATATGGTCTTTATTTTTTATTTTATGTCTGAGTGTTTTGTCTGAAGGAATTACATATCAAGAACAGGAACTGTCCCCAGGTACCAGAAGAGGGCGTTGGATTCCCTGGAACTGGAGTTATGGAGGGTTTTTAGCCACCATGTGGATGCTGGGAACTGAACTTGTGTCCTCCTCAAGAGCAGCCAGTGACATCAATCCAGTCCCTTTTTTAATGTGGGTTTTGAGGAAGAACCACCAATCCCCTGGCATGTGTAGCAAAGTCTTACCAGCTGAACCAGCTGTGTTTTCTAATGGACAGAAGGAAGGCCGAGGCTGGGGATGATTAACGTTTAGGAGCGATTCTATAACTAACAGAATTTCATAATAATTAAGAGAATTAAATTTGAAGTGCAGGCAGGCTGTGTGTTTAGCCTGTTCCTGCCACTTTATAGCTCTGTGACCTTGGGTCTGTTTCTACATCCATAAAATAGAGATGATGCTTGTAATTGAAACAGTAAAACTTACATAAAAACTTTCCAACATGCAGTGGCTGGAAACAACTAACCCTTCTTACTACTCGAGTTCTCAGCGTGGAACAGACTCCTCTCTGCTGGTCTGAGCTGGATTCACTCATGTCACATGTGGTGTGTGCCCTGAGAGCTCTGTTCCACAGGTCCCAATCCTCTTTGGAGCAGAATCCTGGCTGAAGCCTGCTCTTGTCATGGTGATGGTGGAGGGGGCAGAGCAGGGTCCAATCAGGCAAGCATTATCAGTTAAGCCTTTTAACACTTCTGCTAATATTTCATTGGCTAAAGCAAATCAGGTGACCCAGCCAAATGTAACAAGGAAGCGGGAACGCTGCTCCTGCAGGGCCGGGATACCCATGAGAGAAGTGTTATTTATTCTTATTCTGGAATTCTTTTTATTTCATTTCTTACTCTGAATTAATTGTTTATTACTTATTCTGAACAATAAATACTCTGTTATAATGTAAAGGCCAAGCTTACAGGGATATTAAGATACAATGAAATAGGGGCTGGAGAGATGGCTCAGTGGTTAAGAGCGTGCGATGCTTTATGCAGAGGATCTGAGTTTGGTTTCCAGCATGCACATTGAGCAGCTCACAAATGCCTATAACTCTAGCTCTAAGGGATCCAACACCCCTTTCTGGTCTCCTTGAACAATTGCAACTCATGTGCAACACACACACACACACACACACACACACACGATTAAAAAGCAAATAAAAGCAAAATCTTTGAAAGAAAAAAAATGAAATACTAGATGTAAAATTTCCCCATAATTAATATGGTCTTCTGGGAGCCCAAGCCAGGTAGCTAGCTCTTCATTTTTCCCACCATAATCAGCTCAGGGAGAAGCACACATATTTCCTCTTAGCACCTTAATGACTTCCTATGAGAAGCCTATGACCCAGGTGGGACAACGATCCTGATGTGTCGTCTTAAACTGTGTTGTGTTCACATGGCCTTTGATTCTTCTCCATTTAAGTAGCAGAGTCCGAGCTTCTTCCTCTGGATTGAGGATTAGATTTAATGACTCAGTGTAGGAGCCTGTAGGAAAACAATTGGTAATGACCACATGGGACTTTGGAGATACCTGTCCTGGTATGTAAGATGTGGGTCTAACTGAAACAGGGCATGGGTGGTTCCGGGAAGCTTTACCTATCTCAGTATGTAAGTAAAAGACGTGGGTGACTAATTGTCCTGTTACCTTGGGTCACTTCCCCCTCATGAGTCCATAGCTACAGGTACCATTTTGTTTCCAGGAGAGAAACGTCAGGACAATTTCAGAGCTGCCTGAATTGGCATTGTTCTTTAAAACCAGTTAGCCACCTCCAGATTTGTTTTATGTGAGGAAAAGTAACCAGGGTTTTCCAGGATTTGGTTGCCAGCAAAAAAAAAAAAAAAAAAAAAAAAAAAAAAAAAAAAAACAAAAAAAAAAAAACAAAAAACATCTGTAACAAGCACAGAAGGTGAATATAGGGAAAATGATGGCTCGTCCAAATACTTGTGTCTTAACATCCAGAACCTTCCTCATATAGCAAGAGGACCTTTGCAGATGTGATTGAATGAAGAACCTGAGTAAGAGCAACGGTGGGGTTGTGGGTGGGCACTGAAAATAGCCGCAGGTGTCTCTATGGATGGACCAGGGGGAGAAGAGCAAGACGAGTGATGGTGGACGCAGTCTGGAGGGAAACAGCCACAAACGAAGGAATGTGAGTGGCCACCAAAGCTAGAGGCCATGAGGCATCGGTTCTTCTCTGGAAACTTCCAGACAGAATCAGAACTGCCCATACCCTGACTAAGCTAGGTCAGGCTCAGTTCAAACATGTGACATCCATATTGATGGGAGAATATGTTTGTGGTGTTTTTTAGGCAAGAAACTTCTGACAATTAGTACTTTAACAATGGGGACCCATAGAGTGGGCGACTAAGATCCAGAAAGAATGGGCTGCTGTGTGAGAGTGGAGCGGGGCTTGCTGGGAGTCAGCAAAGACATGGAGGGAGTGACAGCAGCTCGGTGGAGTGGGGCATGCTGGGAGTCAGCAAAGACAGTGGAGGGAGCGACAGCAACTACGGTGGGTGGAGCGGGGCATGCTGGGAGTCAGCAAAGACAGCGGAGGGAGTGATTTTTGAGCATACATGAAACGATGAATGAGGCCTGGTGAAAAGCGAGGAGGGAAAGAGCAAGAAACATTCATCTGGAGATGGATTACGATTGGCAACACCATTGCTATTTCCACTATCACAAGATCCGACGACGTGGCAGTCCCATGTTCCCTCAACCCTCCCCCCTGCAGGTCCTCTTCCTCCTCTCCACTTCCACCTTCTTCCTCTTCTTCTTAAGTTCCACTTCCTCTTCTTCCTCTTCTGTCTGTGAGCAACTTGAAGGCAAGATTCATGTTTTTTTCACCTGTCATGAACACACATGCAAATGCATATACACATGCACACTCAAAAACTCTTACACACTCACGTATATATGCATACACATTCACAGATATATGCACACATGCACACCTACTTTCATAGGCAGAGACATACACATGAACAGCCATGCACATTCACACACAGACACACATTAATACATACGCACACTCGCATGCACACACATGCACACTCACACACAGGTGCACACTCTGCTTATGGAACAAATGCCTTCAGTCCTTTCTGGTTCAGTGTCATCATTTGCTCAAAGGCAGATACTGTCCTTCCAGCGTTTGTTTCTCTCATTGTTCCAAACAAAGCTCTCTGCTGGGGCAGTGGCAGGTTTCCTTGTAGCTCACCAGCTCTGAGTGCAGAGAAACGGATCATTTGTTGAGAGAACTTCAAAATCAGGGTGTTCTGAGTTAGAGATGGGTTAGAGATGGTTCTTTTTTTTTTAAATGAACTCTCCATTCAGAGTATTATTTTATTTTTTATGTGTATGACTGCACTGTCTGCATGTAGGTTTGTGTGCCCATGTGGTGCAATGCTGCGGAGGTCAGAAGAGGGTGTCGGATTCCCCTAACTGGAGTTAAAAATGGTTCTCAGCCACCATGTGGGGGTGGGAATTGAACCCAGGTCCTCTGCAAGAGCAGTCGGCACTCTTAACCACTAGGCCATCTCTCCAGCCCCCATGGTTCTGTTTTTTTAAATTTGGGAGTAATCCTATTTGAGTCACAGCTCTCTGGGCTGAAGATTCCCTTTAGGACTCTTTGATCAAGGGAGCAATTTGAGTTCAGTGGCTGTAGCTGTCCATGGGCTGGAAATCAAGGAACCCATTTACCACCTGGAGATGTCAGTGTCTCTCATTTTGGTGAGAGAGGCACATGCCTAGGCTGAGCATCTCTGTTTGTATTTCAGAGGGAAAAGTGTGAGGTAGAAATCACTGCATGTCCAAGGCTTTATGGGACCCTCTTGGTGGTATGCCAGTAAATGTAGGTGATATTGAATTATATGTGTACACACACACACACACACACACACAACACACACATCATATAGGTGGTAGAAGGGCTTGAAAGATGCTCAGCCAGTAAATCACTTGCCTTGTAAGTATAAAAGACTTGAATTTGAGTTCAAGAACCCATGTAAAACTTCTGGGCTTTCTGACACGTTCTGGTAATCCCTGGCAGGGGACTCAGAAACAGGCAGATGCCTGGGTCTTACTGGCAGCCAGCCTAACCTACCTGGTGAACTCCATGGCAGTGGGAGACCCTGCCTCAAACAAAACAACACACAAACAAGCAAAACAAGAATGAAAAGCAAGCTGGTGGGGGGGCACTGAGGGAGGAGTCTCAAGGTTGTCCCTCAGCCCCCACAACATACAGATCATACATGTGCATGTATGCATACAAACACATGCAAACAGGTCATAGTGTATTCATTGCTGCTTTGTGTGTTCTTTACATATCTGGAGTCATCTTTTGGATAAAGGACGTGAAATGTTCATTTTGCTGTCTTTTGTTAATGTCCTTTGCCCTTAGGCTGACGTTCCTGACAGTTGTCTGTGGCCCACCAGACCCCTTCTCCCCACTGTTCCCTTCTTGCCTCTCTACCCTATTTTCTTTGCTGCAGACAATAGTCCTCACCTTTTGTAAGCAGCACACACAAGCACATTCCTACCCAGGACACTTCATACTTTAGCCCGTAGGTCCCAGTGTGCTCCTCCCCAGAGATCATGTGGCTGTGTTCCCCAGGCCCTGGTCTGTGGTCAGGACTACCTTTCCTGTGCAAGCAAGCTCTACCCACCTCATTCCAGATGGACAACCTGCCTCTGGCATTCTCTATGTTCCAGCTCTGTTTTGCTTTATTTTCATAGTCCGTTTTAACATCAGGCATATTATACCTCTACTGGCTTTTTTGTTTTCTCTCCCATGAGAATATCAACTTCATAAAGCAGTGAATGTTGGGAGTTAGGTTCTCAGATATATTTCCAGAATTTAGAACAGTGCCTTGCAAGCAGAAGATGTTCATTGAACTCTTTGCTAAGTGGTGAGAGAGAGAGAGAGAGAGAGAGAGAGAGAGAGAGAGAGAGAGAGAGAGATTGTGAATGGGACCTTTAGTTAGACTTTGAAATGTTGCCTTGTTTTCTTGACATTTTCACCTATCTTTGATAAGCCACACAAACATCTGAGCTCACGGATCCTGGCCTGAAACTCCTTCAAGAGTCCACATTCTGGTCCCTATCATCTTTCCTAGATTGTGTAGTTCATGGCTTTGGTTAATATACCCCTTGGACTGCTCCCTGACTAGAGGAATTGCCCATGACATTTTGTTTTCAAGGACCTCATATTCTGAGGTCCTTTTTTTCTCTTTTTTTCTTTTTTTTCTCAAGCTTAGTTTTTTTAAATTTTATTTATTTTTTATGTGTATGAATGTACTGACTGCATGTAGGTTTGTGCACCCATGTCGTGCAATGCCTCGGAGGTCAGAAGAGGGTATCAGATTCCCCTGGAACTGGAATCAAAAATGGTTCTCAGTTGCCATGTGGGTGCTGGGGATCGAACCCCGGTCCTCTGCAAGAGCAGTCGGCACTCTTAACTGCTAGACCATCTCTCCAGACCCTCTATAATACATGTTTTTCATTTCTTTTTTTTTTTTTTCATTTAGAGTCCACATTTTTTGATGATCTGATCTGAAAAATTGAATTTGTTGACAAAAGGCCTGCATACTGTTTTTTGTTCCCCTCTGGCTTGCCTCAAATGTATCTGCTAGAGATACCAATCACATTTAGATTTGACTTCTATGCCAAGTGCCACCTTGGAAGTTGTTCAACAACTTATGAGAACACACGTGGAGACTCTCATTTGGAGGAAATACCAGCATAAGGAGAATACAGAATGATAGAAAAGTATTTAGGGGGGGGTGTCCTCATTATGAGAGTTACCTGGACACAACCTACAATCACTGGAGAAGGAAGTCTCAATTGAGATTACCCAGATCAGATTGCCCTGTGGCCAAGTCAGTGGGGGATTATCTTGATTGTTAATTGATGTAGGAGAGCCCAGCACACTGTGGGTTACAATGGTCCCTGGACTGGTGGCCCTTGGCTATGTTAAAAAGCTAGTTGAACATGTTCCTCCAAGGTTTCTGCTTCGTGAACTGCTTGAGTTCCTGCCTTGACTTCCCTCAGTGGTGGACTGTGAGCTGGGAGTTTAAACCAGTTAAACACTTTCCTCCCTTTAGCTGCTTCTGGTCAGAATGTTTTATCACAGCAACAGAAGGAAACTAGAACAGGAGGTAACCAGTCTGAGGTCTGGGTTTATGGCTGGCTTGGATGCAGAAGTTGTGATTCCAGTGAACACATTGGAATGTATCTAACTCTCTGTACCCAAATGTGTGCAGTATTTTTGTGTTTTCTGTTGCTATAACAAAATTCTTGAGACTGGGTAGCTGATAACAGAAATTTACTTGGTGCATGGTTTGAGAAGCTGAGACGTCCAGGACCATGGGGCCATTTTGGCTGGCATCTGGGACAAACTTGCTGTATGGTGACATGAAATAGGCATTACATGGAGCTACAGAGCAATTCTGCTGGCCGCAGCCTCCTTTCCTCTTCTCATATAGGTACTAATGGTCATGACCTCATCTAGTGCTAAGAATTTACCAAAGGCCTCACCTCCATATACCCTTAGCAGAGAAAACAGGCAATTCTGCTTTCAATGCACAAACTCACTTGAATGGCATTCATCAGTTAATTGATTATGTAACTTAACATGTCCTGGTTAGGTTTCACTATGAACATGACACAACCAAGAGTCACCTGAGAAGTACATCTCAATTGAGTGATTTTTTTTTTCCAGACTATAGTGGCCTGTGGCCATGTCTGTGGGGGATTGTCTTGATTGTTGACTGGCATGGGAGGGCCCAGTAGGTGTGTCTCCCCTGGGCCAGTAGTCTTAGATTGTTTAAGACAGCTAGCTAACTACGAGCCTGTGAGTAAGCCAGGAAATAGCATTCCCTCCAGGATGACTGCTTCAGTAGGGCTTGAGCTGTTGTTCTGACTTCCGCCAATGACAGACTGTGACCCAAAGTGTAAGCTAAACGAAACTTTTCCTCCCCGAGTTGCTTGAGGTCATAATATTTATCACAATAGCAGAAATTAAAGCAGAACAGCATAATTTGATTTCTAACTGTGTACCAAGAACTCCATGAAGTTCTGCCCACTGGTGAAGAAGAAGCAGATAAGGTCCCTGTCCTGGTGGAGCTGGTAAGGAAGGCAATAAACATCACCAGCAGAGAATCATCTTCTTTCAAACTGGAGTAGCACCTTTCAAAGAAAACATGCAGAGAGGAGAAGAAACTAAGATAGGGCTGAAGTTCAGATGTGACTGGCGGTGAGGACTCTAAGAGGCAGCCGATGTTCTGACAGGCCACATAGTGTCCTCACTCTTGTGCTCTGTAAATACATAGTTATGGTTTACATACTTATATACCAGCAACATCAGGGGAGATACACAGGGGTAGGCACACTTCCTACAAGGGCGGATAACTCCATCTGTCAAACATCTCAAGCTCTGGTCCCATCAGGACCACCTGAAAAACCCATTAATATCTGCTAGGGATAGAACCCAGGGCCTCATGCATGGTAGGCAGGCACTCTGCCAAGTGAGCCACATCTCTAACCCCTGAAGGGTCCCATGACAAAGACTCCAGTTTGCACTGTAGAAGCTCTCTGGTGCTAAACATGCCTATCTATTGACCTTTTATACTGAGTCCTCACACTTCAGGGGCACATCAAAATTGCCTTGGGGAGATTTTGAGGTGCAGATTGAGTCAGAGTCCAGGTGACCTGTATTTAGGACCACAACTTGATCTTCATGCCCAATACCTTCTGTGCCAGGATCACGGGCAGGTGGTAAGCTGACTACTTCCTCTGAGTTGTGAACACCTTGCCTCTCTTTTCTCCCCCTTCAGTCAGCTGTGGGAAGACCTGGAGGCCCCAAGGATAGAAGAAGCCTGGTAACAGAGACTTTCATGAAGCCAAAGAAAACTTGGTTGCACTGTGCTTTTGCTCTGACTGGCTCTCGTGTTGGTTGTGTTTTTGGATGCCAGGAGTGATATCACACTTTCAAAGCCCAAACCTAGAGTTCTCTGTGTCTGTGTTGTGGGATTTAATTTGAAGCTGGATCCAGGTTAGAGTAGACATTGCCTCTAGAGAATTATGGTTTCCTGTTCATGTTTCTTAAATTCATCTACACTCAAATTTTCCTCTGGGTCTCTAAGTCAGAAAGATTAGAGGGTGGCATTTTACAGAAAAAGAAACCGAGGCCCAAGAAAGATGGGGTGCCCAACTGGAGCTTGAGGTGAATGAATAATGTGACTGTGGTGATAGTTAAAGACTTTTGATTGGCAGGCAGTACTTGAATAGGCAGAGCTGAAGGAACTGGACCACATCTCCACAAACTGTCCCTAACAAGAAGACCCCACGCTTCAGCTTTTACAGCAATTATGGCAACACTTGCTAGACTTAAGTTCTGGTGATAAATTGGCATTAATGAAATCTCAATATCTGCCCATGAAGAGAAAAACAAAAAATCCATACCGGGCCCTGATGGGCCATTAGGTGTTAATAGGAATAATACAAATGTCCCACAGAGCACATTACGGAACTAAGTGAGCAAACCGGACCCATCACAATCTGTACCATCTCAATTGGTTGTTGTATTAAGAATAGAAGCACTGAAGATCCAGGAGCAGGGTGCTATGGATTCATGAGAGGGTGCTTCCTCACCCCTTAACTGAAAGGAGGATCTTGGGAAAGTTGTCAAACCCTCTGGTCTATGACTCTTAATCTGTGGAGTAGGAATAGGCACACTTTCTTATAGGCTAGCTGAGAAGGCTAAAAGAGGCTATACATCTTGCTGTGACTTTTGCTTCCCTGCTTTCTGGGTGCACTGGATAGTTTTGCACCCTTCCAATGTGTGTGGTAAGCTCTCTGTAATTCTTCCCTTATGAACCGGCTGTTACTTGAATCCATTAGTTGAGTCTTCTTATGAGTTGCTGACCCCACATATCTGAATTTTAATCGTTTGTTCACATATGTACCCATGTTTTCTCTCTAGCTTGCTTTTTTGTAAATAGTTATGTTGAAGTATCCTTCATATACCATAAATTCACCTCTTGCAAATATTTGTTTTCCTTTATTGTTTTTTATTGTTGAAGGGTATCCTGCCATATGGCCACAAAACACATATATTCTTCCAGGCCCCACTGTGCATGTGTGCATTCTCAGCCTCAGCTGGGAAATACACTAGTTTGAATAAAGCTGTAACTTCAGATAAATAGAACTTCCTGTCTTCTTCACCTTCAGAATTGTCCCTTTTATGGATAACACCACTGGGTTACAGTCTTGCCACCTTTAACTGTAGCAGAGAAGCTTCCAGTTAAATCCCCAAATGTATCCATTATGGCAGAACTTCCATCAAAGTGGCTGCCAGAGAATCAGGCATTGGGTAATTATGGTGATGGTGATAGCTATGATGATGATGGTAATGGTGATGATTACAATAATGGTTGTAGTGGTGATAATGATGATGGTGATGGTGTTCATGGTGATGGTGGTCACAGAGATGGTGGTGATGATAATGAGGATGTTGATGATAATGTGTGTGATGGTGATGATTATGGGGAGGGCTATGATGATGGTGGTGGTGGTGGTGATGATGTTAGTAGTTATCATGGTATTGGTGGTAATGATAATGGTGATTAGGATGATAGTGATGGTTCAGGTGGTGATGATTATGGTGTTTATGTTTATGTTGATAATGATGGTGTTAGTAGATGGTGATGGTGGTAATAGTAATGGTGATAATGATGGTGGTCATGATGGTAATGGTGTTGATGATAATTATGATGGCTATGGTGATAATGTTGTTGTTGTTGGTGTCATGGTGATGGTAGTGATGATGATGATGGTGGTGATATCAGTCATGGTGATGAGGATGATGATGATGATCTTAGTGATGATGGTGATGGTGATGGGCTTGGATGCACTAAGGTTTGGTGGGCTTCTCATGTGGTAACCAATATACACCTTTATTTAAGAAACTGAGCTAATGCAAATGGGTATCTTTTATTCTATGGTTAATGGTGATTTTATATGCATTATATCCTCCAATGAGTATTTTTATATTATTGTACTTTTACTTTTTGGAGAATGGGGTCTTTCAAGTTTTCCAGGCTAGCCTCAAACTCTGTGAGTGTGATAGGAATGGCGATGAATAACAACTTGAAGAATGAACTTGTGGCTAAATCATTATGGGCAATTAATTTTTTTCCTAGGGTTTTTTGCCAGATGAAAAAATTATTTAAGAAGATTTTGATACAGATTGATGAGGTAATGAACTGACCTCTAGAAAACTTACTCTAATTTCCATTCTCACTGGAATCTAAAGAGAAACTTTGTCCTAGAGTAGGAGAGATTATTATTTTAAGAGAATATCTTCACATTTGGAAGGTAGAACTATATCTTGTTAATGTATTTAGAATATATTCATACATTTATGTGTCTATAAAAGTATATGAATTCATAGATGTGGATATATTTCTATACGCATATATATATATATATATATATATATATATATACATTTTTTTGTCTTTTTGAGACAGGGTATCCCTGCAGCCCCAGATGTCCTGGAACTCCCTATGTAGACCAGGCTGGCCTTGAACTGAGATCCACCTGCTTCTGCCTCCCGAGTGCTAGGATTAAAGGCATGTGCCACCATGCTGGGCATATTTATCCATATTTTAAGTAGTGATTATTTGGTTGCTAATGAGGTTGCATATTTTTATGTTCCTCAGGTGCATTTCTTCTTTTTTGAATTGCTTCATGATGTCACCTGCCCGAATTTATTAGAATATTGATCCTTTTCTTATTCGTTTATTTATTTTTACTTTATAGACTAAGACTATGTTGTTTCGTAGTACACATTTCTGTTTACATTGTCCAGTTAATATAATTTCCTGCCAATACATTTAATCTATATTAATATCAAGAAGATGGGCCAATTTTGCTTCTTCTCCTTCCCCTCTCCTTAGTTATGGTTGACTGAAAAAACTAAAGAGCTCCCCGTGCTAAACCTCCCTTTCTTCCTGTCTGCATCCTGGTAGGATGGCTCTGCAGTTCTTTCCACAGGTGATGGGAGTCCTGTGTAAGATGGCTTCTATACTTGTTTTGCAGACAGGGTTGAATGGAAAGGACCATGTACCACATGACGTTCTCATGATCTCCTCTCTGTCCTGAAAGGAAGACTGTTGCTGTTGTGTGGAGATGCCTGTGCTAACTCATTGAACAATTGAGATATTTGGTCTTATTACCTACTTTCTGTCATGGATGGCAGCCAGATTGCTATGGGTGTCCTTGACAAACAGACTCATAGAACCTGCCAAATGATCTGTCAGGCAGAGATCACACCCTGCACAGATCAGCAACCATTCACCCACCCAATGAAGCTTTCAGGAATTGCAGTGGATGGTGCTTGGATGCACTAATGTTTGGTGGGCTTCTCATGTGGTAACCAATATACACCTTTATTTAAGAAAGTGAACTAATGCAAATGGGTATCTTTCATTCTATGGGTAATGGTGATTTTATATGCATCATATCCTCCAATGATTATTTTGTATTATTGTATTTTTACTTTTTGGATCTCTCAGGTTTCCTAGGCTAGCCTCAATCCATATAGCCAAAGATAAACTAGAACTTCCCATCCTCCTTGGTTTTCTCTCCTGTGTTGTGGGGTCAAGACGCATGTACTAGCATCATGTCCGTTTATGAGGTCCTAAGGGTGGGACCCAGGGGTTCCTGCTTGCTAGATGAGTACTCTACCCGGTGACTCATATCATCAGCCCCTGCATTTGTGCTTTTGTTCCCACCCATCATTTTGTGCAAGATGCTAAGTGTCTGAGTTTATTTTTAATCTGTCTCTTGTTCTGTTATTCTGCACATGAATGAGAAAAAAAAGCCATGAGGCAGTGTTCTTTTTAAGTGTTTCTTTTATAAGTTTCCATTTACTTTTACTCCCTGTAATTTGTACAAGGTGGGAAAGAAATATTTTCTGTTGGCTCACTGCATTTGTTTCATAACTCCCATGAGAGTCCTGGCTGTTTCATATTGGTTGAGATAATTACACCAACTCCAGTGCATTTGTAGTAGTTATTTGATGAATAAAATTTAGCTCCCTAGAACAAAAACACAATGCATAAATAAATAGTTCCCATTATAAAAATGTCATCACCTCAAGTTTCATTCTGTAACAACTGAGGTTGAAGGAGAATGTCACTTCAGAGCTCCCGTAAATGAATGGGCTAAAATTCTATGACTTCTTTATAACAAGCATATTTTTAGCAAGAAAGGACATCCTGTGTTTTGTGTTGTTTTTGTTTTTTGAGACAGGGTTTCACATATCCCAGGCTGGTCTTGAACTTGCTGTGCAGTAGAGGAAGATGACCTTGGAAATTATGATCTTCTTGTTTCTGCCTCCCGAGTGCTGGGAGTCCAGGCATGCTCCTCCATGCCTGGTTAATGCAGTTCTGTATGTACATCTGAGACACTCTAGCCACTGAGCCCCAGCCCAGCCCAGCCCATACCATGTATTATTTGTCTTCTTATATCTAACTAAGGCATCTGATTCATCTCCAGTTCTTGACCTTGTCTATGTTGTAGGATATAATGTTTACTCAGGCCATCAGGTTCTTACAGCTTTGTATCAATAATCAAATCTTTACAGTCCCTCAAAGTTCTCTGTAAAATTAGATTTTAAAATTGATTCCAGTCATTGAAAATGTAGGCTTTATAGCATTACATTTTATAATATTTTAATAATTTTCTCTCCTAAATGAAAATTAAACTGCATGTAACTATTCATCTATAATTTAATCATTGTCTGATGCCCCTGTCTATTTGGCTGGGTATAATATTTTCTGTTTACTCATCTCTCTTCTTCAAAACACTATTCATGTGGACATGATTCAGTTTCTTCCAGCCTGCTGTACAGTCGAAGCTGGCATGAATTTTCTTTCTTCATAGGTAACATATTCTTATTAGACTTCTATTGTTCAATTTATGAATAAAAGCAGAAAAACAACAACAACAATAAAATCTCTTACATTTAGGCTTTTCTTCTGTGTTAATTTGCCTGACTTCTAACTTACAGATGAATTATTAACTTCATTGTCATTTTCTGGTATTTCAAAATAACATATATGCATATTTATATAGAGCATGGGTACATGCACATGTGTGGAGGTTAGAGGATCACTTCTAGGAGTTGGTTCTCTCTTTCCATCATGTGGGTCCCAGGGAATCAATTTAAGGGCATTGGGCTCGGTGGTAAGTGCCTGTATCCACTGAGCCAGTTTGGTGGCCCAGCTATTTATAAACTCTTGATTCCACCCCAGCCACATTTCAACATCCGTTATCCATTGTCCCCATGTCAGAGCTGCCTCTTTGCTGTTTGTTTATCTTCCCAGCAACTTCTCTCTCAATATCTACCCATTCATTGATTTTAGCATTTGTTGGTTTTAATGTTCTTTTTTATTTTTATTTTTTTATTTATTATTTATTATTATTTTTATGTGTATGGGTGTACTGACTGCATGTAGGTTGGTGCACCCGTGTCATGCAATGCCTCGGAGGTCAGAAGATGGTATCAGATTCCTCTGGAATTGGAGTTAAAGATGGTTCTTAGCCGCCAGGTCGCTGGAAATCGAACCTGGGTCCTCTGCAAGAGCAGTCGGTGCTCTTAACCACTGAGCCATCTCTCCAGCTCCAATTCTTTCATTTTTAAGTTCAGTTATGGGTTGATTTTTTTTTCCTTAGTGATGTCTGGGAATATACCACAACAACTGTCCAGGCTGTCTGATTACTGTGTCTTATGTAGGTTCCCCACCCTGGAAGAAGATCTTGTGCAAAGGCTCAGTATGGCCTAGCGGTTAGGAGCTCCGATGCTCTCGCAGAGGACCCGGGTTCGATCCCCAGCACCCACATGGTGGCCGAGAGCCGTCTGAAACTCCAATTCCAGGAGAACTCCAGTTCCAGGGGAATCCGACACCCTCTTCTGACCTCCACAGCATTGCACGACACAGGTGCACAAACGCATGCAGACAGTACATTCATACACATACAGAAATAAATAAAATTAATAAAAAAAAATTAAAAAAAGGAGTGCAGAGAGCCTGTAAGATCCAGACATGAAGCCAGCTGTGGTAGTGAGATATTGAAGCTAAATTCCATGGGGAAACTCTTGAGTTTCTCATCCAAGGTGAGTTTGGGGAACCCATGAACCTGTCTGTCCACTGTCCACTAGGTGATGTTTGTTTCCCAAGCCCTTGCAACTTACTAAGACCTCAGACATTTCTAGTCTGGCAATGTGAGAGTAGACTCCCAAAGGTGCAGATATTGGCCATGCAAATCTAGCTAGTGCACACAGAAACTGCAAGGAGGGCTGAGGGACCATGGGAGGAATGTGAAGGTGGTTACATTAGATGCAGAGAAAAATCATGTTGGATGCTGCTTGAGACCACTGTGTAGGGACTGAGGACAGAGGCTTGGCACTCTGAACCTGTGTCTAAACTCCATGGACAGTACTTAGGTGCATCTCTTTAACATCTCTGTGACCTCTATGTTCTCAGGCATAAACTGACTTCAGTTTTGAGGATACTCTCTCAAACAGATATGAGAAAAAGCTGATAATACCTTATACCTAATGAGTACTCACATATACAGATTTCTTTCTTTTTTTCCTTTTTTTATTTTTATTTATGCATATGAATGTTTGGTCTGCGTGTATGGGAGTGTACCCTAGTCATCCAATGCCAGCAGAGGTCAGAAAAAGGGCATTGGATCTGCTAGAACCAGAGTTACTGATGGTTGTTAGTTGCCATGTGGGTGCTGGGAATTGAACAGTCTTCTGGATGAACAGTCAATGCTCTTAAACACACACACACACACACACACACACACACACAATCAAACAAATAATAAATACAAATAAAATATTTTTAAAGTAAGTAGATAAATAAAATTACTCTTCTCTTAAATGCAAATTCTTTCCTGCTATGACCACAGCAGGTCCCGTCAATGAAGAAACTTATTATAAGGGTGATTTAATGACTTACCCAGAGTAACACAAGAGGAAGAGGCAGGCTCAGATGTAAAGCCCAGACCCCTCTGACTGCAGATCAAAGGCTTTCCCACAGCCTCATGCTCTCTTTGTGTGGTTGACAGAGTAGTGGTCCCCAAAGTCATCCATGTTCCAAGTCCTTGAACCTGTGAGGATGTTACCTTAACATGGCAAATGGGACCTTGTTGATAGAATTTGGGGTCTCACGGTAAACCCAGGACCAAGTGCAGCCACAGGATTTTTGAGAGAGAGAGAGAGAGAGAGAGAGAGAGAGAGAGAGAGAGAGAGAGATTTATAGATCTGAAGATGCCCACAGAAGAAGCGGAAGGTCTGTGGAAGCTGGGAAGACAGGGACACATCCTTCCTCCAGCCCCCAGAAGACACCAGCTCTCTCATGCCTTGACTGTAGCCCCTGAGACCTGTTTCTGACTTCTAGAACCTTAAGGTTAATGATGCTCTGGCGTCTTGGACAGAGCTTGGAATAGGATATTGTAGGGAGCACAGGAAACAGCCTTTTTTGTGATGGTTAAGGGATTTGCTTTCATATGTGTGCTTTGTACATTTGAAATGAAACATGTTTCATTCTTCAAGGGGTGGTGGTTGGAACGACATGTGTAGATGAACACAGAATCAAAGCCCCAAGATCTTAAAATCTGAGTGCAAAAGAGCCAGCAGGAAGGAGCCTCTGTGGGTTACGGTGGAGTTGAACTAGGACGCTCTGGGAGGGCAGAGGGAGGCTCAAGAGAGACTTCCTGACCCTGTTAGGAAGAGCAGTCTCTAAGGGTGTCTTCTAACAGGAGTGGGCAGAGGAGTTCTGGGAGACCCTGACAGATAGCAACCCTGACAGATGGCTCCCTCCCCTCCTCTCCTTTCCCAGATCCACAATGGCTCCTTCTATTTCAGCCTGAAGTCACCACCGGGGGGCAGGGAGGCAGGTTGCCTGCAGTTCATCTGGCTGTGAACTTGTTGCCTGTCTGCTGATTATTCATGAGCACTGCAGCCCAACCAAAAGAAATCCATGGAAACCAGTAGTTCACAAATGACATCAACCACAGATTGTGCAGATACTGGGGTTGGAGGACCCGGAAGGACCCCTGTGTGTGGAGAACTCTCTGGGTTGGTAACTGTGCTGCTTAATTTTAATTGTCAACTTAAGACAACCCAGAAGCCCTTGGGAAGAGAGTCTCAGTGAGGGATTATCTGGATTAGATTGGCCTATGGGGGGCTGTCTTCATTGTTTATTGATGTAGAAAGAACAAGCCTATTGTGGGTGCTCCTGTTTCTTAGTTTGGGGCCCTGGGCTGTGTAAGAGTTGAAAAGGATAACTGAGTAATAGACACGCCCACACACTGCACACTGAATGTTCTGGTCTACCATCCTAAGGCTGGAAATGCCCGTGTCTTCCCTGGCATTTAGCGAATGATCTCATTTCATTATTTATACCTTATTTATGCAGCACAACCTGAGAACCAGGCATTCTTTCAAGCACTTAAAGATATTAACTCATTTAATCTTCCCAACCATCCAAGTGCCAGGTATGGTTATGGAACATCAAGGCCCAGAGAGTCATTTGTCAATTCCCCCACGGTGTCAGAGCTCAGAAGTGGCAGAGCTGGGATTCAGGCATACACCATAGGCCAGGTCCCAAGGCTCTCTCCCCGACCCTGGGAAGATACGGTCCTTCTGTGGTGCCCTGACTGTTCACCTCTGTAGATGGCTATGTCGAGTAGACTTCAACATCTTCTAGTTGTTCTGAAACCCTTTGGGTAAGCTTGAGCACCCCCCCCCCCAGGTCTTGGCTTTCACAGCCTTGGGAAGCTAAGAAGGAAGAGAGGGAAGGGGACCCTGCTTCTGTACTAGCCAGGAGCCACCAGGCCTCCTGCCAGCCACGGGGTGGGAATAGCTCCAATGCCCTAGGCCTGCTGCCACCCGCAGATGCAGAGCCCGACCCCAGCAACAGAGCCAGGCCCTTTCTTGGAAGCTGACAAGTGGCTGCCAATGGAGAATGAGATGAAATCTCTGGCGGCATCTACTTTGTGTCAGCCAATCTCCACAGTTCCAGAGTTCAGGGCTGAGGTACCCATGTTCCCCAGACAGCCTCTTTGTCGTTGTTTGTGTCTCTCTGTCATGTATGTGTGTACGTGTTTGTGTGTACATTTGTGCATGTATACCAGTGCATGTGGAGGCCGGAGCTTTGCTTCGGGTGTCTTCCTTGATGGCTCTCTACCTTAATTTTTGAGGCAGGGTCTTTCACTGAGCCTGGAGCTCACTGATTGGGCTAGACTGGCAGGCCAGCAGGCTCCGTATCTCCACCTATCTCCCTGTCCCCATATCCCCTTCTGCCACACTGGCTTTTTTTTTTTTTTACATGAATTCTGACACCCCAAACTCAGGCCCTCTTGCTCCTGCAGCATTACTGACACTGGTACTATTGTTTGATTTTCTTAAAGGACTGAGTCTCATGTAGTCCAGATTGGCTTAAAACTCGCTATGTAGCCAACAGTAATATTAAATTTTTGATTTTTCTGCCCTTCATATCCCAGGTGTTTGGATTATAAGTATTCATCAAGGTGACCAGTTTGTTTTGTTGTTTTTACTGTTTTGAGACACAATTTATTTCTGGAGCCGAGACCTAGCTGGAATGCCTAATGTGGCCTAGGCTAGCCTTGAATTCAGGATCCTTCTGCTTCTGCAGTACAGGGGTTATAAGCATGTATGTGACTTAAAAACAGCCCCTTGGAAGTCTCCCTCTAAGCTCTGGGACCTCAGCAGTGTGGGAATCTCATGGGGCTTTGTAGAGAGGGATGGCCCTTTAGCTCTGGGGACCCCAGACAGGCCGTGGGAGGACCTCTCTGGCTGTGCCTTGGTCATGGTAAATCTTGCATGTGGAATCTGAGGCCTACACAGAGGATTGGTTGAGTTTTCGAGGTCAGGGTGGCACCTGGGCTGATCTCCTACTTCTTGCTCATTGGGTGATGAAGACATAGCCAGGCCTTTCTAAAGCTCAGGCATTTTAGAGACTGTGGTGCCTGTTTGTTCAGCTGGGTCATGGAGCCTGGGGGTGGCAGTGGATAACTGAGAAGTTCTATGAATGGCCTAGTGAGTGATGTGTGAGGAAGAGATGGTAGCGCACTTGCCTAGCTCACCTGAGGAAGCCCTTGGATGTGACACCCAGCACTGTAAACATGGCACACGGTGGCTCAGCACTGTAATCTCAGCACTTTGAAGTGGAGGCAGGAGAATAGGAAGTTCAGAACAAGCTGGTTATACCCCAGGGGACTAGAGTTAATGGGGCAGTCTTCTAGGAGCTGGTGACCATGTAGTAAAAGGCATGAGGTTTATCTGAACAGATGGAAGGAGAGACTGCCGAGGCACTGGGAACATGGTAAGATTATTAATATTTGTCAAATCAAATAAGTACTCTGATGATGGAAGAGAGTGATGGCTGGTGCTCCAGCAGCCACCTTGTGCTCATGAAGCTACGAGGGTTATAATGAATGACTTTTGGATGTTCAGTGAAGTATTAAATACCCTTGGAGTCTAAGTCCCGTTATGTTCCTTTAAGATATGAGCTAAAATACTATTTAAGCCATTTGTTGTCATTAGACATGAGTATGTCCCTGATGGGTGTGTGTGTGTGTGTGTGTGTGTGTGTGTGCCTCCAGCTTCCAGCTGTGCTTTCCTAGTCTCCATAAATATCAGCCCAGGTGGGAGGATAGAGGCAGACAGGGTTCTACTTCTCCTTATCTCCCGGAACACAGACCTTGCACTGCCCCCTCCCCTGAAGAGCCAAACTCTCTTGTACTTACTCACAGCAACTAGGGACAATGCCAGCTCTCCTCACACAGGGCCTGCAGCTTTGTCAAACTTTTAAAGTTCATCATTATTTATAAAGTTAATACTTATAATGAAAAGGTTTCGCTTTGATGTGGAGTGTTTTCTGGAGCCGTGGTGACCTATATTGCCGATACACTTTGCGTATGAGGTGGGGCAGAGACCAGCTAGGGAATTACCCGTGTTTAATGAACACTAAAATTAGAATTTGACTGAAATACACAGAAATGGCTCGACAGCAAGTTCGAGATGTCCCTGGGGAGCTGTGGGCAGCTCAAATTTACCCACAGGCGTTTTTGAATTTTTTTTTTTTTAATTTTGAATCAGCATAGTTGGTTCTTTTGAGCAGAGAATGTTGCTTCCACCCGAAGGTCCCTCTGTGTTTCCCCAACCACAGCCCCTGATATTGATGCTTTATGGACCACTAAGGGTCTCTGTGGGGCTTTGTAGCATTCTGTCACGACCACAGAACATGAGCCTGTGCCCCATGGCCAGTGACAGTCACCCAGGTAGAAAATCCTAAGAAAACTCAAGACATCTAGAGTGGCCAAGTGGGTGACTGAAAAGGTTCCCAGGGAGTTACTTTTCAAGTGCCCCCACCCCCCAAAGGAGGTCTTAGGCTGCCTGTTTAAAGTTTAAAGGGCTTTCCACTGAGGGGTGTGCACAGAGACCCTGAGACAGCTGTGAGCTGTATTCTGCAACCCTCTCTCCAAACTCAGGACCATAAAGACAAAAAAGTAACAAAAGATGACAGAGGACAGTTAGGGATACAGTTATTGTCTCCAGAGGTCCACAGAGGGAAACAGGCAGGAATATGAGCAGTGTAGGAAGCTTTGTTTTTGTGGAGAACAGGGCCCACGTGGCCCTGCTAAGGGGAGGGGGAACACAGTGCCCACTTTGTGGACACTGTGGGGAACTGACCTCTCAGAGCAGAGGCCAGCCTGCTACTTCCCATAGCCAGGCCTGGGTGGTACTTCCAACTCAGGCCCTTAGTGGACCCACAAGACAGGTGTTCCACTCTTGGTGATGACTTCCCACCTGCCCAGAGACTGCTGAACCCTGGACAGGAATTTCAGGCTGATAGCTGATGGCCTATCTTCAGCCTATGCCCACTCACAACACCAGCTACCCAGATTGGTGATCCACAAGGGGACCTCTTTTCAACCCACTGGCTGCCCGAATGAAATGCAGCCCTACCTTGGCCTGTATGAGTGCAATAATTAATAAAAATAATGTCCGGGAATTCCGTGATGATGTTACTATAAAATTCAAATTTATTCCTTGTTACAGCCTGCATTTATAAACTAAGTGATGTCAGCTCCCAGAGCCAATCATAGCGCCCCCTCCCCCAACTCCCAGCCTCTACACACTGTTGCCCCACCCAGCATCACCCAGCTAGGCCACGTTGTTTGGGGCAGGGTCAGACCCTTGGTCAGGAGGTGCTCTGAGGCGTGCTAGCTGAAAACTAGCCTGCAATTCAAACTGGATCTTCCTACAGAGGAGGGTAGAAGTTAGGAGTGTGACCTTCTGGGCCTGAGCTTCCATCTGGGGTGGATGTTGGTATGACAGCTTCTAGATGGGACAGTGCCACACCAGTATGAAAGGCTGAACTCGGGCTTGGTGGGGAGAAGATTGTGCGGTTGGTGCTGGGGTGCCCTGGCCTGACTTTGTACACTCTTGTTTGTGGGCAGCCACAACCTCTGTCACCCTGTGTCCCAAATAAATTGGGAAATAGAAATTGTCAACAAAACATGGATTTACTTACAGTTTGACCAAAGTAGGGGTAGAGTAGTCTAATTTCTTTCAGACTTGGTCTGGATCTAATTTCCTTCAATCACCATCTGAGGCCCTATAACACCCATATGAATTTTACTTGTGAAACTGACTAACTGTGCCCATGGACCAGAGCCTAGGCTGCCTTCATGCTCTCTGGTCTCTATTCCAGAGAAAATTTCCTTTTTTTTAAAATTTTTTTTAAATTTATTTCTGTATGCGTATGAATGTACTGTTTGCATGCAGGTGTGTGCACCCGTGTCGTGCAATGCCGTGGAGGTCAGAAGACGGTATCGGAATTCCCTGGAACTGGAGTTCTCCTGGAATTGGAGTTTCAGACGGTTCTCAGCTGCCATGTGGGTGCTGGGGATCGAACCCAGGTCCTCTGTAAGAGCGGTCGGTGCTCTTAACTGCTAGGCCATCTTTTACAAAAAGTATTTTATATCAATATTGTGATGTCTGAAAATAAACTATAGGTCAATTCCAAAACATGTTCAGGAGTTCACATTTTGACAGTAGAGTTGCATTCAGGTAAGGAAAAATGTTACTTTACATTCCTACATTATATAGCAAGTTGATGAGTAACAGGTGTTGTGTTTACTAAAAAGGAAAGGAAAAAGAAAAAAAGAGAAAAAAATAAAGGAATTATTCAGTTTACCTTAAAAAGAGAGATTTGGTGCTAGGATCCACAAATGAGGGAACCCATATGTCATTTGTTTTTCTGGGACTGTGTTACTTCACTTAGCATAATGGCTTCTAGTTCCATCCATTTACCTGCAAAGTTCATGATGTCATCTTTCTTTACCACTGCATAGAATTCCATTGTGTAGATGTACCACATTTTCTTTATCCACTCATTGGTTGAGGGGCATTTGGATTGCTTTCAGCTCTTCACTATTGTGAAGAGGGCTGCAATAAACATAGATGTGCATGTATCTCTGTGATAGGATAAGTCTTGTGGGTATATACCTAGGAGTGATATATGTGTGCCATGTATGTAGGCATATTTTGGAGAGATACAATTTGGAAGAAACAACAACAACAACAACAACAAGACTGGGTCAAAAAACTGACTGAAACAGTAAACTTGTGCCCCAAACAGTAAACTTCTGCACCCAAAAGTTCAAAAAAGACAGAGAAAAAGATGAAAGTCATGTATGCTGGAATTTATGAGCTCTGGTAGATAGGGGGACTGGGAGGGGGGAGTGGTTTAGATTTGATTAAGAAACCTTGTATGAAATACATAAAACCTCAATAATAAAAAATGAGGAATAAAGTGAGGGCCATCTTCACTGGAGATTTCCCATCTTGCAGAAAAAAAAGCATTTTATTTATATTATTTTTATTTTATGTGTATGGGTGTGTTATCTGCATTATGTGTAAGTGAACCATATTGTTGAGGTTGGAATAGGGCATTGGATCCCCTGGAACTGGAGTTCGAGACAATTGTTAACTGCCATCCTGTGGGTGTTGGGAATCGAATTGGGGTCCTCTGCAAGAACAGCCAGTGTTCTTACCTGCTGAACCATCTCTTCAGCCCTCCAGATAAAGTTTTCTACTTGCGTCTGGGTGAAGACGGTAGAGTCATAAGTCCCCTATTCATGGAAAAAGAAAGGATTGCATTTTGCGGAGGTGACGTCCCTAGACCCATTTCTTCATCAGCTTGTAGGCGCCAAGTGGCTACTCCTCCCTCTTCTCTTTAGAGGTCAGCTGAAGCTCCAATTCCTGAGTCCCCCTAAAGATGCTCATTTTGCAAATGGAAAACAAGGCAACAGCAGAGCACAAGAACTCTGTCTACAGTATGTGCTCCCACCGTGTCAGAACAAGGTCACAGGCCCAAAGGTAAAACGACAGCTTTATATACTTGTGCAGTTATAAAACTATTTCAGTTCTAAGTTGAAACAGCATTGGTAAAAATAATTCTTTCAATAAATTAGGAAAAAAGAAACATGGATTAAAATATAAGTAACCGCCCCTCCCATTTCCCTGTCTCAGCTTTCTAGGGAGCAGGGTGGGTGATACCTTGACATTTTCTGCTCCTATGTGAACATGCAGAAGTAGATGGCTGTATATTTTTAATGTTTACTCAGCATTTTGGCTTTTTATTGAAGAGTCCATCAAAAGTTCTGTTCTGTTGTGTGCATTATCTAAATCTTAAGAGTTCCATAAGACTCTGCAATATGGATTATCAAAATGTTGTCACCATTCTTTATTGATCCACTCATCTGCTTTATCAAAACCTGTCTCCACACCATCTCCTGTCTATCCTGTCTCTAGAACCATGGCCCAGCATCCCCCAGTCCTCCTGATAGTACTTTTTAAAAATTATTATTATTATTAATTTTAATTTATTTTATGTGTATAAGTGTATTGTCTGCATGTATGTAAGTGCGCCCATGTCATGCAGTGCCTGAGGAAGTCAGAGGAGGGCATCAGCTCCCCCAAAACTGGAATTATGGATGGTTGTTAGCCACCTTGTAGGTGGTGGGACTCCAACCCCCATCCTCTGCCAGAGCAGCGAGTGTTAACTGCTGAGCCATCTCTCCAGTCCCTAGCTTTTTTTTANCACATTTATTCTTCCTATCCAATTCATTTACCTGCCTCATTTTATGCACAAATAGGCCAAATATATTACAAATAGCTGCAAGATTCAGTCTCTCAAGTGGATTATGAACAAAACTTTCTAAGTTCCTGGAGGCAAAACAAAAATAAAACAAATGAAACACCCCCAAAACATGTGTCAAGTATAGAGCAACAGCTTAAGAAAGCTGCATGGAATCTGAATACAAATTAGTCTTCTAAAATAAAACTTTAAGAAAACTAGTTAAGTATGTCAAAATCCCAAATTATCTGTTATAGTTAATTTGGACAGTGTTTGGTGGTAAAAGCTTTTACACGAAACAATACATTTACCTTTTCTCATGAGGAGAAATATAGACAGATTATCTTTCCTAAGAAAAATACTGGATAAATTAGAATACTCAGAGGAGTTGAATGTGTCCCACTGAATTGTTATTCTGTGTTAGGGCTTCACATGGATTAATTTATTCTGCTGGATAAAAAGAAACAAGAAAACCAAGACAAATTTGCAGTATGCATTCCTGTCCATTGAAGTTCAGACAGACACATTGAGTACACGTGTCACTTACATATTAATCCTGTGTGAGATCTGGTTGAAGCAAACAATCTAATGGAAAATTAGTCAAGTAATTTCAAAAGAAGAAGAAAAAAAAGTCAGTTAAGAAGTGCAATGAGGCCTGAAAAGATGAGAAGAAACTAAAACCTTGGCTGGGTAGATGCCGATACTGGTTTGCATGGAGGAGTAATTTTGCTAAAAGGAAGTAAAACCAGTTGGCGCAATGTGCGGGCCTGTGATATGACACACACTGGGCCAGTGTGCGAAATGGAACAGTTTCACAGAGGTGACTGAGAAAAAAGTTTCTTTAAAAAATTAACATTCCTACAGTAAATCGAGAAGTTTCAACAAAGAGCATGTCTTTTTGCTTCTATTTTGGATCAATGATTTGGAGAGATAATAGGGAGGGGAAAAAGGGAAATATGCACACATAATTTTTCATTCAATAAGTATCAAGGAACTAAAAAACTAAATTAAAAACTATTCTATTTCTTGAAATATTTCCTGTATTTAGAAATCATGCCATTTTAGACGATAAGACACATATTTTAAGGTGTTCACACACTGAATGCAAAATATTTTGAACTAGGATGACACTCTTTAAGGTCATATTTTTAGAGCATAAAGTTATTTTTAAGAACAAATAAATTCTTTTTTATGGGTGAATTTCTGCTGTTTTTAGCAATATTGTGCCAGCTAGCATTTTGGAGCCGTATAATAACCATTTCTGTTTCCAGCCACCAAATTGTTATTCTTTTGGCATAATATAGATTCAGGAATGCAAGACTGTGGACCCTAAACCAGTGATATAGAAACCTATCATTTGGAAATCAATGATGAAAACATGCGTGTGGTTTACTGCTAAGAAGAGCCTGCATTTAAGCTGGCTGGAAACCACAGCCTCCTCCTTACTCAGAATGCTGTGGCCTGTGTGGAGGCTGCTGTCCCACCTTAAGATAAGTTCACCAGAGAGCATGGTCACATTTAAATTCAGGGATCAGGGAGGTGGGAAACACCACCTCTCAACAACCTTCTAATATACAGATTCAACCTTTCTTCATGCTTGGTTTTAAAATTACCCTCCACTTGGACAATTATCAATTTAGACGTGACTGTATGCAGATGTCACATTCTCTCGACCACTTAAAAGGACAAAAATTATAAAGCATGGGTGAATGGATTTCCTGATTACAGATTGTAAGAAAATGGGGTATAGACCAACTTTAGAGTCCAATGAAGCTCCTATAGTTTCACTTGATTTAAAATATTGTTTCATATAAAATAAACCAATTTAAACCTTAGTGATGTAACTTATATAAAGGCTATCAGACTCTAGCTCTGTTGACTATAAATATATACTCATATTAAAATTAGAGTAAATATTCAGGATTTGGAATATGGTATTCAGAGAATGTTTTTCTCTCCACAGTTAACTTTACAAATATTTCCTCCTCCTCCTCCTCCTCCTCCTCCTCCTCCTCCTCCTCCTTCTTCTTCATTATTAGCATTAGGCCATTAAAAGATTTTTGACAGGGTCTCCCTATTCCCAGCCACCTGGAAGTTACTATGTGGATCAGGCTGAACTTGATCTCACAGAAATCTGCCTGCCTCCGCCTCTCAAAGGCTGGGATTAAAGGTCAGGCACCACCATGACCAGCGTGAGCCACTAAAATTTATAACATATTTTATTTTTTGAAGATTTATTATTTTATGTGTATGAATTTTGCCTGCATGCATGTATGTACACCACATGTGTGCTTAGTACCACCCATGCAGGTCAGAGGATGGCATAAGATGTCCTGGAACTGGAGTTACAGGTAATTGTTAGCCATCATGTGGGTGCTGGGAATTGAACCTAGATCTTGTTAGAGCATCCAGTGCTCTTAACCACTGAGCCATCTCTCCAGCACCTGGGCCTATTTTTAAACTCCCTTCTGCATCTCCAATACCATGCACCATGCCCAGCACAGGGTATAGGCTCATGAGACTGGCACTGGCCTATGTGCCTGAGTGAACCCTCCTCTCCTCCTTCCCTTCCTGCTGGACCTCAGCGTCTCACTTCCGAACTCAGAAGGTCTCATTCTAGACAGTACAGAGCTCTTTCAAAGCTTCCAGCCTTTTCACGGAACACTTATCCTGAGGTCGCATCTCCTTCGTTTGATCTTTCAGCTTTGGAGACACTTTGGAGACAATTCCTATCAACCAAAGTACAGCGTCATTGTCACCAGCTTTGGGGTGGCTTTAAAGCAGAGCATTGAACTGAGATCCTAAGGGCTCTGAGCCTCTGTTTGGACTCACCTAACCTCATAGCCTTTCCCACTGAACGTGAATGATCCACTCCTCAACTTCTGATCTTCTCTAAAGCTTACCCCAGGCTGTGTATTCTGCTGTTTTCAATAGAACAAAACCAAGTGGCATCATCTGTCAGCCCAGTGTCTTTAATCAACCCTTCACAGCTCAGAGAAGGGAAAGCAGCTGCACGTGTAGCAAGGTCTCTTGCTAGAATGTAAACCGCTTCAACTTTTGCTGGAGGACATCCCAACAGTTTGCGTGGGCGCTGTTTGAGTGACACTCTCAGGTGGTTCTTAGCATGAGCCACAACAGGACTCAAGTCCTAGTGCTCAGCCTCAGCTTTTAAAATATCTGCCTGTCTTTCTGATACTATTCTGACTTTATTTAGAAGGTGACTCAGTTCTTTATTTGAATATTGCCTTAAAATATAGTTTACTGAGTACTGTGGGTAGAAATGCATTTCCCATTACAAACACCAGCAGAAGGATGTTACCTTGAGGAATGTTTACATATGAACTTTAGACAAACACTAAAGGCAGCAGACTAGAGGCACACTAACTGGGGATTTATTTTCTTTGAAGAAAGTACGACTTTCTTCTTTTCTAAACCTAGTCAATCAATAATACCACCTGGAAAACCTTCTCTTTTGAATGATTCATGGCTTCTTCCCAGAGATAGAGACTCAATAGGTCTAGGGCCTGGGGGTGTGGTCCCTGGAATTGATCCTGAATTGTTTCATGGGAACAACCAGTTTCAAAGTCACCAGGCACATTTATAGATCTGCCGACTGGCTCATAAGCATCCCAAGTACAGGTGTTTGGGGTTTCTTTGGGTAATGGAAAAGATAGGACTGAGTGACTTACACCAATGCATACAGCAGGCACAGCAGTAGGTGTATCCTGAAGTGCTTGTGGAGGCAGACTGACCTAGTAGGCCCTATCACCCAAATCATTCAATTCCTCCCCTTCGCTCTCTCCTTCCCTCCCTCGCTCCCTCCCATCCTCCTCCTTCTTCCCTTCCTTCCTTTAAAATTTTCTTATTACATTTGTCAATTTGCAGTTGTGTGTGTGTGTGTGTGTGTGTGTGTGTGTGTGTGTGAGACTTTGTGCCTGCCATTTCAAACACGTGGAGGTATGAGGACAGTTTTCAGGAGTCAGTTTTCTCCTTCCGGGCTGTGGATGAAACTCAGGTCCTTTGGCTTGGCAGCAAGTGCCTTTACTCGCTAAGTCACCTTGCTGGTCCTTTTAAAAAATTTTAATACTGCATCTCAGTGTGTAGCCTAGGCTGGCTTAAAGCTCACCATGTGGCCCAGATTGGCTTCAAACTCAAGGACATCCTACCTCAGCCATCCACATGTTGCGATTACAGGTGCACGCTCCCATGCCTCACTTGGAGGGTAATTCTTGATCAGGGATCCTGGATTACATCTTGAGCAAAATGCCCCCATTGCTTATCCTGAGTTGGGCAGGTTGGGTAAGAGTTTCTCGAAGCTTTGGGGATCCTTGATATAATCACTATCGTCATCTGGACCACACTGTCCTGTCCATCCCAGGGCCAGTTCATGCTGCCCTTCCCTAGGCTCCAGCCTCCAATAAAGCCTCCTTCCCTTGACCTTGGGTCTGCCTGTGAGACTGCACATTTGCTTCTCCGCATGCATGTACACACGTGTACATACACCTGTACAAGCATGGAGAGAGAGAAAGAGAGAGAGAGAGAGAGAGAGAGAGAGAGAGAGAAAGGAAGGAAGGAAGGAAGGAAGGAAGGAAGGAAGGAAGGAAGGAAGGAAGGAAGGAAGGAAGAAAGAAAGAGAGTTGATCCTAGCTGCAGGGAGGTGAGATGGCCCAGGGCTGGCTCCATCCTTCCCCGTCTCCCTCACTGCAGTCAGCTCAGCCTGGGAGCGCACTTCCAGTGCCTGGGCCTGACAGGCTGTGAACACTGCCCTTCCAACCTGGGTCAAGCCAGCTGTTTCCAGGTTTGCCTTAGAACACCAGGTGCATCAGATAGACTATCAGGCCTGAGCACAGCCCAATCTCTCCTGGCCCAACCCTATTTCTAATCCTCTTTCCACGGGACTTGAACCCTTCGAGCAGTTCACACAGCGAACCCTCAGCAGTGGTTTTTGGGAAACTCACCTTTACGGCCCCTTACTAATTGCCTACCTGGCTCAGTAAGGACCCAGAAGAGTCTGATTTACTTTTGCCCTTCAGCCCTTATCACATACCAGAGAGCAAAGATTTCTTGATGATCTAGTGAAGGAAGGAAGGAAGGAAGGAAGGAAGGAAGGAAGGAAGGAAGGAACTTGAATACCTCCCCCAAGGAACCCCAGTTGCTAATTTGTCCCAGAAATAAACCCAGAAACCCCTCTCTCTGTCTATCACCCTCATAATCTCAGTCCTGTCGGTTTCCTATCACAGGGAGAGACCTGGAAATTAATTGTGTCTCTCTTTTGTTCTCTGTCCCTGCCTGCTCTCCAGAGTGGGCAGGCAGGGTAACTAAGCAGCCTACTACAGACAACCTCTTTTATTCCTTTTGACGGCCTCCAGGAGGTTTGATGGGGGCATTTCCATAATCAATGAGGGAGGCCTGTCACCCCAAACATGGAGTCTTTAAAGAGGATAGCTTTATGCAAATTAGATATTGATGGAGTAATGATTAATTGGCCCTGAGCCTTTGTTAATATGCAATTGTAGTAACAGAGATACATTTATAATTATTTTGGTTAATTGTTCAAACAACCACTCAGGACTTAATTGCACAGAGTAATTGAAGAGCCCTGGTTCTAGGGTGATTTCTTCCCAGAGAAAAATCTGAATTCTTTAACCAGTTGGATTCCTGTGCTGAGGGCCAAAGATGTCTTGCATTTGTTGGGGTCCTTGGAATCTGCAGAACATAGCCTGGGGTCTCCTGTTCGCAGAGGGTTAAGACCTGAGCTTAGTCTGGACGGAGAAAGATTCGAATGTAGGCCCTTGAAGAGTTGTCTGGTTTAGGGTAAGTTGCTTAGTTCATCAAAGGGAAACATTTTTTTTTTTTTTTGTCTTTTCAAGACAGGGGTAACCCTGTAGCCCCAGCTGTCCTGGAACTCACTCTGTAGACCAGGCTGGCCTTGAACTTACAAAGATCCACCTGCCTCTGCCTCCCAAGTGCTAGGATTAAAGGCCTGCGCCACCACGCCCGGCTAGGGAAAACAATTTTTAACTCATGGTTGAGAAATGTAAATGAGAATGTTTGCAGGAAGCCCTCAGCTGGCAAGGGGTGCAGATCAGGTATTCTACTAGTGTCGTTGTGGGGAGAAAGATGGCGACCCTGTCCCCTAAGAGTGCACTTTTTCTCTGGTCCTTCCTCAAAGTGCATTCCCGCCTGCCATGCAAGGTAAGAGGCTTCAGGAGGGCTGAGCATGGCTGGGAGAGGGCTTACAGCATTTGAAGTTCAGGTTCAGACTGTGGAGAGAGCCCTGTGGCTTTTGGAACATGAGGTCTGCAGACAGACACACCTACCATCCAGGCTTTGCCGCCTCTAGGCCTATGCTTTAGGCAGGATATGAAGCTCAGACCTGTAGGTTTTTGTGGACCTTGTTGAGTTGAAGTGAGGCATGAAGGAAGACACACAAGGAAAATATTCAATATCGTATGAGTGCAGGCAGGTGCCTGGTGATGGCGTGAGGTTGAAGAGCTTTGGGGTAATCTGCAGGGCTTTATGAACTTCCAGAAGTGCCACTGAAGGGTCACCCCTCCTAGTGTCTCCCACCCACCTGAACCGTCCCCTGACACAAACAGCAAGGAAGCTGGGCTTGGATTGTCTGACTGGAAGACCACTCTCTCTAGAGGTTGGCTATTGGCTCACCTGCCAGTCCACATGAAAGACTGTGCTGCCTTCTTGCTCAAGTGTCAGGGCTGAAGAGATGCACAGGGTAGGCAGGCCAGCAGGACATGAGCTTATCTGGTTATGAGAAATGCTGCTTGGAAAATTTCTTATGGAGCTTCCCAGTCCCCTCAAGCTGCTGGTATGAGTCTCACCAAAGGCGGCTGTTGGAGGTATCTTGTGAAAACTGTAGGTCTTCCCGGGCCATCTCATTGAATGAATCTCAGTAACTGAGCAATGACTCTGATTACTTCCCTTATGACAGTGAGCAGGCTGAAGCACGGAGAGGCAAAGTGTAACTAGTGATGAAGAAATGCATTCTTCCACTCTGCCAGGAATGAGTCCCCTTTTTTATTTTTTTGCTTTTATTGATGTTTTGTGTATTTCAGACATCATTTCTCAGTTCAGTTTAGGCATATTCCCTTTTCCCTTCCCCCCCACCCCACCCCAGATCATGCATTCTGCCATATCTGTCCTGCACCTTTCTCTCAATCTTTTTTTTTATGCTTAGGAATTCACATTTTCCTCCATTAATGTGGATACATACTCTCCACCCATATACAGTAATTACAGAGTCTGAAAATAAATGGTGGGTGGATTCTAGAGCCCTTTGAGAGATTTACATTATAACAACATAGTTGCGTTCAGATAAATAGAACTATAACAATAATGTTGTTCAGCTTGCCTTTCATCTGGGGGGATTTGGTGTTAGCATCCACAAATGAGGGAAACCATTCACTGTTTGTTTTTCTGGGAGTTCATAATATCATCTTTCTTTACCACTGCTTTCTACTCCCCACCATGATGGACTCTAATCCTCTGGAATCNGCCTCTCAAGGCTGGGATTAAAGGTCGGCCACCACCATGACCAGCGTGAGCCACTAAAATTTATAACATATTTTATTTTTTGAAGATTTATTATTTTATGTGTATGGATTTTGCCTGCATGCATGTATGTAACCACATGTGTGCTTAGTACCACCCATGCAGGTCAGAGGATGGCATAAGATGTCCTGAACTGGAGTTACAGGTATTGTTAGCCTCTGGGGTGACTGGGAATTGAACTAGTCTTGTTAGAGCATCCAGTGCTCTTAACCACTGAGCCATTCTCTCCAGCACCTGGGCCTATTTTTAAACTCCCTTCTGCATCTCCAATACCATGCACCATGCCCAGCACAGGGTATAGGCTCATGAGACTGGCACTGGCCTATGTGCCTGAGTGAACCCTCCTCTCCTCCTTCCCTTCCTGCTGGACCTCAGCGTCTCACTTCCGAACTCAGAAGGTCTCATTCTAGACAGTACAGAGCTCTTTCAAAGCTTCCAGCCTTTTCACGGAACACTTATCCTGAGGTCGCATCTCCTTCGTTTGATCTTTCAGCTTTGGAGACACTTTGGAGACAATTCCTATCAACCAAGTACAGCGTCATTGTCACCAGCTTTGGGGTGGCTTTAAAGCAGAGCATTGAACTGAGATCCTAAGGGCTCTGAGCCTCTGTTTGGACTCACCTAACCTCATAGCCTTTCCCACTGAACGTGAATGATCCACTCCTCAACTTCTGATCTTCTCTAAAGCTTACCCCAGGCTGTGTATTCTGCTGTTTTCAATAGAACAAAACCAAGTGGCATCATCTGTCAGCCCAGTGTCTTTAATCAACCCTTCACAGCTCAGAGAAGGGAAAGCAGCTGCACGTGTAGCAAGGTCTCTTGCTAGAATGTAAACCGCTTCAACTTTTGCTGGAGGACATCCCAACAGTTTGCGTGGGCGCTGTTTGAGTGACACTCTCAGGTGGTTCTTAGCATGAGCCACAACAGGACTCAAGTCCTAGTGCTCAGCCTCAGCTTTTAAAATATCTGCCTGTCTTTCTGATACTATTCTGACTTTATTTAGAAGGTGACTCAGTTCTTTATTTGAATATTGCCTTAAAATATAGTTTACTGAGTACTGTGGGTAGAAATGCATTTCCCATTACAAACACCAGCAGAAGGATGTTACCTTGAGGAATGTTTACATATGAACTTTAGACAAACACTGAAGGCAGCAGACTAGAGGCACACTAACTGGGGATTTATTTTCTTTGAAGAAAGTATGACTTTCTTCTTTTCTAAACCTAGTCAATCAATAATACCACCTGGAAAACCTTCTCTTTTGAATGATTCATGGCTTCTTCCCAGAGATAGAGACTCAATAGGTCTAGGGCCTGGGGGTGTGGTCCCTGGAATTGATCCTGAATTGTTTCATGGGAACAACCAGTTTCAAAGTCACCAGGCACATTTATAGATCTGCCGACTGGCTCATAAGCATCCCAAGTACAGGTGTTTGGGGTTTCTTTGGGTAATGGAAAAGATAGGACTGAGTGACTTACACCAATGCATACAGCAGGCACAGCAGTATGTGTATCCTGAAGTGCTTGTGGAGGCAGACTGACCTAGTAGGCCCTATCACCCAAATCATTCAATTCCTCCCCTTCGCTCTCTCCTTCCCTCCCTCGCTCCCTCCCATCCTCCTCCTTCTTCCCTTCTTCCTTTAAAATTTTCTTATTACATTTGTCCAATTTTGCAGTTGTGTATGTGTGTTGTGTGTGTGTGTGTGTGTGTGTGACTTTGTGCCTGCCATTTCAAACACGTGGAGGTATGAGGCACAGTTTTCAGGAGTCAGTTTTCTCCTTCCGGGCTGTGGATGAAACTCAGGTCCTTTGGCTTGGCAGCAGTGCCTTTACTCGCTAGTCACCTTGCTGTCCTTTAAAAAATTTTAATACTGCATCTCAGTGTGTAGCCTAGGCTGGCTTAAAGCTCACCATGGTGCCCAGATTGGCTTCAAACTCAAGGACATCCTACCTCAGCCATCCACATGTTGCGATTACAGGTGCACGCTCCCATGCCTCACTTGGAGGGTAATTCTTGATCAGGGATCCTGGATTACATCTTGAGTAAAATGCCCCCATTGCTTATCCTGAGTTGGGCAGGTTGGGTAAGAGTTTCTCGAAGCTTTGGGGATCCTTGATATAATCACTATCGTCATCTGGACCACACTGTCCTGTCCATCCCAGGGCCAGTTCATGCTGCCCTTCCCTAGGCTCCAGCCTCCAATAAAGCCTCCTTCCCTTGACCTTGGGTCTGCCTGTGAGACTGCACATTTGCTTCTCCGCATGCATATACCCTCACGTGTACATACACCTGTACAAGCATGGAGAGAGAGAGAGAGAGAGAGAGAGAGAGAGAGGAGAGAGAGGAAAGGAAGGAGGAAGGAGAGGAAGGAAGAAGGAAGGACAGGAAGAAAGAAAGAGAGTTGATCCTAGCTGCAGGGAGGTGAGATGGCCCAGGGCTGGCTCCATCCTTCCCCGTCTCCCTCACTGCAGTCAGCTCAGCCTGGGTGCGCACTTCCAGTGCCTGGGCCTGACAGGCTGTGAACACTGCCCTTCCAACCTGGGTCAAGCCAGCTGTTTCCAGGTTTGCCTTAGAACACCAGGTGCATCAGATAGACTATCAGGCCTGAGCACAGCCCAATCTCTCCTGGCCCAACCCTATTTCTAATCCTCTTTCCACGGGACTTGAACCCTTCGAGCAGTTCACACAGCGAACCCTCAGCAGTGGTTTTTGGAAAACTCACCTTTACGGCCCCTTACTAATTGCCTACCTGGCTCAGTAAGGACCCAGAAGAGTCTGATTTACTTTTGCCCTTCAGCCCTTATCACATACCAGAGAGCAAAGATTTCTTGATGATCTAGGGAAGGAAGGAAGAAAGGAAGGAAGGAAGGAAGGAAGGAAGGAAACTTGAATACCTCCCCAAGGCAACCCCAGTTGCTAATTTGTCCCAGAAATAAACCCAGAAACCCCTCTCTCTGTCTATCACCCTCATAATCTCAGTCCTGCGGTTTTCTATCACAGGGAGAGACCTGGAAATTAATTGTGTCTCTCTTTTGTTCTCTGTCCCTGCCTGCTCTCCAGAGTGGGCAGGCAGGGTAACTAAGCAGCCTACTACAGACAACCTCTTTTATTCTCTTTTGACGGCCTCCAGGGGTTTGATGGGGGCATTTCCATAATCAATGAGGGAGGCCTGTCACCCCAAACATGGAGTCTTTAAGAGGATGCTTTATGCAAATTAGATATTGTGGAGTAATGATTAATTTGGCCCTGGACTTTGTAATATGCATTGTAGTAACAGAGATACATTTATTTATTTTGGTTAATGTTCAAACAAACCACTCAGGATCTTAATTGCACAGAGTAATTGAAGAGCCCTGGTTCTAGGGTGATTTCTTCCCAGAGAAAAATCTGAATTCTTTAACCAGTTGGATTCCTGTGCTGAGGGCCAAAGATGTCTTGCATTTGTTGGGGTCCTTGGAATCTGCAGAACATAGCCTGGGGTCTCCTGTTCGCAGAGGGTTAAGACCTGAGCTTAGTCTGGACGGAGAAAGGTTCCAATGTAGGCCCTTGAAGAGTTGTCTGGTTTAGGGAAGTTGCTTAGTTCATCAAAGGGAAACATTTTTTTTTTTTTTTGTCTTTCAGACAGGGATCCCTGTAGCCCAGTCCTGGACTCACTCTGTAACCAGGCTGGCCTTGAACTTACAAAGATCCACCTGCCTCTGCCTCCCAAGTGCTGGATTAAGGCCTGCGCCACCAGCCCGGCTAGGGAAAACAATTTTTAACTCATGGTTGAGAAATGTAAATGAGAATGTTTGCAGGAAGCCCTCAGCTGGCAAGGGGTGCGGATCAGGTATTCTACTAGTGTCGTTGTGGGGAGAAAGATGGCGACCCTGTCCCCTAAGAGTGCACTTTTTCTCTGGTCCTTCCTCAAAGTGCATACCCGCCTGCCATGCAAGGTAAGAGGCTTCAGGAGGGCTGAGCATGGCTGGGAGAGGGCTTACAGCATTTGAAGTTCAGGTTCAGACTGTGGAGAGAGCCCTGTGGCTTTTGGAACATGAGGTCTGCAGACAGACACACCTACCATCCAGGCTTTGCCGCCTCTAGGCCTATGCTTTAGGCAGGATATGAAGCTCAGACCTGTAGGTTTTTGTGGACCTTGTTGAGTTGAAGTGAGGCATGAAGGAAGACACACAAGGAAAATATTCAATATCGTATGAGTGCAGGCAGGTGCCTGGTGATGGCGTGAGGTTGAAGAGCTTTGGGGTAATCTGCAGGGCTTTATGAACTTCCAGAAGTGCCACTGAAGGGTCACCCCTCCTAGTGTCTCCCACCCACCTGAACCGTCCCTGACACAAACAGCAAGGAAGCTGGGCTTGGATTGTCTGACTGGAAGACCACTCTCTCTAGAGGTTGGCTATTGGCTCACCTGCCAGTCCACATGAAAGACCTTCTTGCTCAAGTGTCAGGGCTGAAGAGATGCACAGGGTAGGCAGGCCAGCAGGACATGAGCTTATCTGGTTATGAGAAATGCTGCTTGGAAAATTTCTTATGGAGCTTCCCAGTCCTCTCAAGCTGCTGGTATGAGTCTCACTAAAGGCGGCTGTTGGAGGTATCTTGTGAAAACTGTAGGTCTTCCCGGGCCATCTCATTGAATGAATCTCAGTAACTGAGCGATGACTCTGATTACTTCCCTTATGACAGTGAGCAGGCTGAAGCACGGAGAGGCAAAGTGTAACTAGTGATGAAGAAATGCATTCTTCCACTCCGCCAGGAATGGTCCCCTTTTTTATTTTTTGCTTTTATGTTTTGTTGTATTCAGACATCATTTCTCAGTTTCAGTTTAGGCATATTCCCTTTCCCTTCCCCCCACCCCACCCCAGATCATGCATTCGCCATATCTGTCCTGCACCTTCTCTCATCTTTTTTTTTTGCTTAGGAATTCACATTTTCCTCATTATGTGGATACATACTTTCCACCCATATACAGTAATTACAGAGTCTGAAAATAAATGGGTGGGGTGGATTCTAGGCCCTTTGGGAGATTTACATTATAACAACATAGTTGCGTTCAGAATAAAAGAACAAACAAATAGTTGTTCAGCTTGCCTTTCACGGGGGGATTTGGGTGTTGCATCCACAAATGAGGAAACACACTGTTGGGGCTGGGATGTGCAGTAAGATCTAGCTCTTCTTTACCACTGCTGTTCTACGCCCCACCATGAGGGACTCTAATCCCTGGAATCATAAACTCAAAAAACGTCCTTAGTAAATTCCGTGGTTGTGGTGGTTCTAGTCACAGCAATAGAAAAGCGACTGAATACAAGTCCGTTGTATGCGCTTTCGGTATTGGTTCTCTTGAGGGAGGTGGTGGAGGGGGTAGGGAGGGAAGAGGTAGGGAGGTGGGCAGGGAGGCTAGGGAAAAATGCGGAGTGAGGGAGGGAAGGAGTGAGTGCGGGGAGGTGGCGGGAGGTGAAGTAGGGGCTGGGTTTGATGGGGTGGAGTGTGGGATGGGAAGAGGGATGGATAGTTAGGGGGGTCTGTAGGTTTCGTGAGGCATCTTTTTTTTTTTGTTTGTGTTTATTTGTTTGCTTTCTGTCTCTTCAGCTTTTCTTTACTTTGCTTTCTTTCTTTCTGTTTTCTTTCTTTCTTTTCTTGTTCTTCTTTTTTTCTTTCTTTCTTTCTTTCCTTCCTTCCTTCCTTCCTTCCTTCCTTCCTTCCTTCTTTCTTTCTTTCTTTCTTTCTTTCTTTCTTTCTTTCTTTCTTTCTTTCTTTCTTTCTTTCTTTCTTTCTTTCCTTTCTTCTTTCTCTTCCCTCTCCCCTTCTCTCTCCCTTTTCTACTTTCCTTGCTCCTTTCTCTTTTTCCCTTCTCTGCTGTTTCCTGTTTCCTTCCTTCTTTTCCACTCATTCTCTTTACAATCCCCTTCCTTTCCTCTCCTTTTGTGTCTGTTTCTCCCAGAGACCCAGGACAGGAGTTTGCTCATATCTCACAGGCAATGTTCTCTGAGGCTAAGTTGAGCAAAATGGTGAACTTGAAGTCCAAGATGTGGTTTGGTGTTTTCGGGAGGACATTGGCCAATAAATTTTGATTTTTCCCCTCCCACTGGCCCCTTCAGAACACAGAGGATGCCGTCATCTTCTGAGGGCATGGCTACTTTTCCTACTTGTGTCCACATCGTTGCTGTCTTCTTCCACTTGGATCCACTCTACCCAGACCAGAAAAATTTTGTCCTCCACACTGTTGTGTTTCAGGAAACACACCAAATGTCAAAATGGGCATTGGGAATTCCTTGAGTCCATCTGCTTCCTTGTCTTGCCCAGGAAGCTCCATCTACCATCCTGTGGATCTTTATCCATTTGGATGCTTCCAGGCTGCATCATTGAGCATCATAGTTGCCTTTATGAAAACTGTCCTTGATGCTAGCTTTGCTGACTGCTGTAGGCTCAGAGTCACCCTGAGGTGACCCCATCTTCCCTGCCCCATTCCATGACAGGGAGACTGTCTCAACCCACTCAGCTTTACCACCCTTCCTCTGGACTCCAGTCCCTCCCCTGTTGACCATACCCCAGCTTTCTGTAATAGCAGATTGAGAAGCCATTACACCTGGCCCATCCTCAGCTCACTCTGATTTATCTCACCATCTTATGGCTTGATAAGGATGGGAGCAGGAAGAAGGAGTGTTTCTTAGGCTATATATTAAATGGGCATTTCACACAGGGCAATGACCCTTAGTGTCATTCCCAGCCCCACCTAGGATGGCCTTTTTTCTCACTCATCAAACATTAACCTTTTTCTTCAATGATGGAACAATACTTTGAAGACAAAGACTATTGATACCTATGTGTCTTCAGGGGGTGAGTGTGATATATTTATGGATACTCTGTGGGGTTAACTAAGACAAGTATTTCCAACTTAAATTAGCTTAGAACATAAAGGGAATTTAGCCCAGGACTTATGAAATAGGGTGTGGCTGGACCCAGGGACTCAAAGAAGTTAAGGCCCTTTTCTTAGCTCTCTTTGCCATTGGTACAATTCCAGTTTCCCAGTTACCCCAAAAGATACTATAGTATTTTTCTCTATGGTTCCAAATACTTAAAGACACAGACTGAATCTCTTTGGCTTTGCTGTGATCTCAGCCTGCTGGGCCAGTTGGTGGTCTACATAGAAGCAGATTTGAGGACCTCTGATCAGAATCATCTGTATGAGGGTAGAAATGTGTCATGTGGGTGATGGTGACCAACACTACTCTTTGGAAGGAAGGACTTTTAATAACTCCACATTTCATATAATTTGGGGCTGTTATTAGTTGTGTGTGTGTTGTTAATGTGTATTCTGGATAAATTTTTCCTTTTTTATGTGTGCTTTTATTGATGTTTTGTGTATTTCAGACATAATTTGAATTTTTCTTTTCAATCAATTAAGATATGTCCTTTTCTATGTCTGTAGGTATTTCTATTCTGCCTGATTCAACTCTTGCTTCAACTATCGCTGTAACAGCTTTCTAATATTTACTAATTGCCCGGTCTATTTAGAAAATAGACAAACTTTATTGAATTTGAAGGTCATTATAGTCTTATATTTAAGTCAATCTCTTGTAGATCTATTTGAGTCTTGGTTTTTAAAAATGCATTCTGATAATCTCTGTCTTTTGAATTGAAGTATTTATTGCATTCATACTTAATATAATTATTGACATAATTGAATTCAGATCTTTGGTCCTCAGTTTCCCACCCTTCTCTACTTTATTTGGGGTATTCGACCATGCATTATTTTGGAATATATATGATAGTTCCATCCCACTACACTCTTTTTTCTTGGTCTCTGTGGACATTTGAATATATAATCCTAACTATGCATAGTCTCCCTAGAGTTAATACTGTACTACTTCATGTTGAGGATGTAAAGCTCGTGGCTCTGTGGACCTGTTGCATTCTTCCTTTCCTTTATTCTATAGATGCCATATGCATTACATCTAGATGTGTTTAAAGATTTAACTATATATATATATATATATATATATATATATATATATAGGTGTGTGTGTGTGTGTGTGTGTGTGTGTGTGTGTGTGTGTTCCCACAGAGGCACTGAAGCTGGAATTGCAGACAACTGTGAGCGGCCTATTGTGGGTGGTAGGAACTGAACTCTGGTCTTCTAGAAGAGGAAAAACTACTCTTAACCACTGATCCATCTCTCTTATCCCATTTCATATATTTTAAAGCCCCAAATAAAATTTTATAATATTTGCTTTAATCCAGAGATTGACAAGCTATAACTCTCATACCAAATCTGACCCTTCCTTCACTTTTGCAATCACAGTTATATTGGAACATGGCCAAACACCATCGCTTACATGCTGCCTGTCGAATTTTTCACATAACAGCTGCAGAACAGGGTCTTTTTCAAGAGCCCACATGACTTATAAAGGTAGAAACGCTTACTATCTGGACCTTTACAGCCAAAGCGTGCAGCTCTTGCTTTAAACATGTGTATTTTAAAGGTATTAAGAGGGAAGGAAAGCCGTTTTAGATTCCCAGGTACCCCTCATGGAGAGTTATGAAGACACTGATTTTCACAGGGCTTTGCTTTGCCCTGAAGAGTTTCCTTAGCATGTTCTGGGCTTCAGACCCTGTGCAATACTTTTCCCAAGTGCCTGTGCCTCTCTAAAATCTGAAAGGGGTCATTCCCTCATGTGTTTATTCCATATTTTCTTCAGTTTTTAGTTGTTATCTGGGAGGAAAAATCTTTGCTGGGAACTGCTTAAGCAGGACTAGTGTAAACCTTGCCACAGGCCCAGGTATAGTGAATTCTGTGTTACTAAGTATCTCATCCAGGGCCTAAGGAGCTGGGGACGGAGTAACAAAAAACTCATGAATCACAGAGTAGGTTGCAGAAGGAGGTGTACCAGACGCCGAGTATTCTGAGATTGTGTGGCTGTTTGAAGGTGGCTTGGAAAAGAATATCTAAGTACCATATGTTTCCCAACAGTAACAGTGTTCTGTGTAATGACCACATACTGTATACTACATTAAAAAGTTCTATGGGTGGCTTCTATGACCCCATCTTTATGAAAACTTTCAGTGTGGTACGATTTCCCATTTCATAGAAGAGGCACATGAAGGTTGAGGGATGAATGAGGTCACAGCCTGAGAGACGGAGTAAGTTTTTTTGTTGCTGTGATGAACCCTATGACCAGAATCAACTTGCGGGAGGAAAGGGCTTATTGCACCTTCCAGGTTTCAGTCCATCATTGAGGGAAGTCAAGTCAAGATCCTCAGGACAGGAATTGGAATAGACAGTGCTGGTGAAGACCCCAGGACTGAAGGGGTCACAGAGAGAATCTGAGGCTTTGCAACCTGAGAGGCCAGGAGAGCCTCAGTTTCAGTGGAGACACCAGCATATTGGAGATGCCAGGACCATGGGATGACCACTTGCTGCTGCAGGTGCGAAGGGGAGCCAGCCTGAGCCCATGGGACAAGCTGGGTGTTGTGGATGGCAGAAGTGGAGCTGCCCAAGTTCTTTGGAGCTGAGAAGATGGTGAGTGAATTCCAGATGTCCAGCTCTGAGCTACACTGCGGGACTTAGTTCTCCTTAAGATGGTGAGTGAATCCCAGAGGTCCAGCTCTGAGCTACACTGCTGGACTTAGTTCTCCTTAAGATGGTGAGTGAATCCCAGATGTCCAGCTCTGAGCTACACTGCTGGACTTAGTTCTCCTTAAGATGGTGAGTGAATCCCAGATGTCCAGCTCTGAGCTACACTGCTGGACTTAGTTCTCCTTAAGATGGTGAGTGAATCCCGGATATCCAGCCTGAGTCTACCTTGCTGGACTAGTTCTCCTTAAGATGGTGAGTGAATCCCAGAATGTCCCCCAGCTCTGAGCACACTGCTGGACTGTAGTTCTACCTAAGGTGAGTGAATCCCAGATGTCTCAGCTCTGAGCCTAACACTTCTGGACTTAGTGCTCCTTACGTGTGCTCAGTTCTCCCTTTGAAGGATAAAGACATTGAGACATTTGTTGGATGGGAGAAGCCACATCGGGAGATTGTGATGTATTAAAAGAGACATGGACTTTTGATTGTTCACATTGTTAAGGACAGTGGGACTTTAAAAGCTGTAGTTTTTATGTTGTCAAGAGCAGTACAAACGTGAGATAAAGAAATGGGAAAGGTTGCAGTTTATAGCGATGTGTTTTTTGTGTAAAGTTTGACAGGGGTTCAATCGTTGCTGGACACTTCGCTGGCACGTGACACACCTGGTGGATGGGGGAGCCCCAAACCGGAGGAATTTCTCATTGGACTTGGCCCGTGCATGTCTGTGAATGTTATGTGGTCGTGTTGGTGATGTGGGAGGGCCAGCCCCTGTGGAATACACACCCCTGGGCAGCTTGGTCTTGTGTTTGTATAAAAAAACAGGCGAGGTGGCTGGAGAGCATAGCCTAGCGGTCTAGAGCGCGACGGCTCTTACAGAGGACGCCGGTTCGATCCCCCACACCCACATGGTCGGCTAAGAAACCGTTGAACTCCAATTCAGAGACTCCGTTTTCCAGGGGAATCCGATACCCTCTTCTGACCTCCGCGGCGTTGCACGACACGGGTGCACAAACTTGCATGCAGACAGTACATTCATACACATACAGAAATAAATAAAATTAATAAAAAAAAAAAAAAACAGGCTGAGCACAGGTCGGAGGAGCAAGCCAGTCAGTAGTATGCCATCTGGGCTCCAGGGTTCTTGCCCTGAGTTCTGATCTTAGCTTTGCTTCATAATGGACTGTGAGCTGTAAACCAAATAAATCCTTTCCTCCCCAGGTTGGTTTTAGTCAGTATTTTTATCACATCAGTAGAACCAGGAAAGAGATCAAGCTGCATACTGGCTTGCTTCCAGGCTTATGTTCAGCCACCTTTCTTATATCCCATGCTCGCCTGCCCAGAGCTGGTACTGCCCTTAGTGTATTAAGTCCTCCTCTATCAATTAGCAATCAACGAAAATGCTCTCTACATCCCCACAGGTCAGGAGGAAATTCCTCAATTGAGACTTCCTCTTCTTAGGTGTATGAAGTTGGCAACTGGATTTAAGCCAACTATGTCAGGGATGGAGCTAATGACCCCTTCAAACAATCCTGTAGTAGAAGTCATGCCCTTGACCTTCATTATAGTGTAGGCTCCTTTGGATTCTTCCTAATTATATTATGTTTTGTAGTGTGCTTTGTCCTAAACAGAATTGTGTGTAAGGTCTTTCCTTTTGAGGCCAACTCCATAGGTGTCAGAATGTGCCTGATTTTATGGAAGTTGGGAGGTGATGTGAACCTTCTAGGTTGGGAAGGATTTTTGCAGTGGGAGAAGAATAGAAGATTGGAAGAGTAGAAGACTATGTAGGAGGTGACTGCTAAATCTCAGACTGAGGCATAGGGCTAGGCTCTATAGACAGGTTGAAAGTCTGGGGTCTAACATGAGGAAGGACAAAGTCTTAAGAGGTAGACTTAATTGATGGGATACAGAAATATGTAATAAAAAGAATGATGGAGATGAGTTTTAAGAGCAATAAAAAGAAACTGCTAGCATGGTAGGAATATGCCTCGGAATCCCACAAAGAGCTGCATCCCATCCCTAGCTAGAAGCATGAAAATATAACTCCCCCCCCCCAAAGTTCCAGCTCTCAAATTTGGTTTCTGATTGTAGGCACACAATAAATCCCTGATGAATTAAATTAAAATGTTTAAGGAGCCAACTGCCAAGCCAGACCTTTCCCTGCCATCAAGGAAGAATTTATTTACAAGACCCAGACTTTGGCAAAGGCCTTCTGCTTCTCTTGGCTGGCCTGTGGTCATGATTTAAGATGCCAATATTTGGCACCAAGGGTTGGAAATAGCTTCTTAGCCAGAGTGGGGGTTAGGAGTGGGTGGCCTAGTGGTTGGTAGAAAAGAAAATTTAAAGAAGCTCTGAAAAATAATTGATTTACACTCTGTTCTCTCTAAATGCTTCTGGAGCTGGGTTGGGTAGTTTCAGCTGTTAGTATGACACATCTATAATCACCTACCTGGGTTGAGAGTCTCAATGGGGAATTATCGCCACCAAGTGGCCTGAGGACAAGTCTATGGGTAGTGTCTTGGTAGGTAGTTAATGTAGGAAGAACCACACCATGGTGAGGGGCACCGTTCCCTAGAAAGGGGTTCCTAAATAGTATGAGAGGAGACATCTAGCTGAGAACAAGCAAGGATGAGCACAAGATCTCGCTGCCATGCTGTGCTCTGAGTAGCTTGAGTTTCTGCCTTGACTTCCCCATGATGATGTAAGCTGAATAAGCCCTTTCTCCCCCGGGTTGCTTTTTTGTCAGGAGGTTTAAAATATATAATATTCCATTAATTCTTTGAGAATTTTATAGCGTGTATTTTGATAGTATTAACTCACCAATCCTTCTCCAACTCTTCCTAGATCTGCCTTAATTTCTCTTTTTTTAAAATTTATTTTTATTGATGCTTTGTGTATTTCATACATCATTTTCCAATTCAGTTCAGGCATATATCCCCTTCCCTTCCCCCCCCCACCCCACCCCTACCCATCGCAGATCGTGCATTCTGCCATAAGTTTTCTGCATCTTTCTCTGCTTTTTTGTTTTGTTTTGTTTTCATTTTTTTAACAATAGGTGATAATTTGTGAGTACAAGCATCCTTCATGTAAAACCAATTTGCAAGCAGTTGTGCCCAAACCCACACAGCTCATGGGTCCCACCATCCTGAAAGGGTGGGCTTGTATGTTCACTTCCCGTTGGTCAAATGAGTGTCCGTCTATTTGTTGTAGTTTCACCATTAACCCCAATCGAAGCCTTACTTCTACCACGCCCCCATCTTCCAACAGATTGTTCCCTAGGCTTGACAAAGGGCCACAGGTGGATAGAAGGCAAAAACACTCTACTTGTCTGGAGCTGATGTCTTGGGTCTCTAGTCAGTTCTGGCGTTGTTTCTTCTTTCATGGGCTGCCAGCTTGTCCAGGCTAACCTTCGATCCTACTAATGCAGCACATTGCAATAGTATATGTAGGTATGTTAACAGTATATATATGAGCCTTTTCGATTTCTACTAATGAAGCACACACAATAGATATATGGGTATTTAAACAGTACTAATTGTTGTATGGTAGGTACTTTGGTGTAGACACAGATTTTTGGATGGTATGTCAATTCATGATCAGAATTTTCTTCTGTCAAGTATG
>VZQC01006227.1:2525749-2539441 GCA_009823505.1 Rhizomys pruinosus | reverse complement strand
TATATATATATACTGAAGCAATACAAGTAGGAGAGAACAATAACAACAAAAGAACTGGAAAAAACCTCTGTAAAGACTCAGAAAAAGATGCAGGACATGTATGGCAGAGTGCAGGGACTTGGGTGGGGTGGGGGTTATGGAAAGGGAAGTGAATCTAGATTCAATTGAGAAATGATGTAAGACTTATGGGAAAAGTTTAATAACAATACAAAAAAGAAAAAAAGAAAAAAAAACACCTGAGCATGGCAGTGGGTACCTATAATTTCAGTGGCGGGTGGTAGAGATATGAGCATCCTAGGATGCTCCAGCCAGTCTAAGCTAATCCACAAACTCCAGGTCCTTTGAGAAACCCTGTATCAAAATAGTAAGGTGGAGAAACAATTAAGGAAGTTAGAAGATATCAACTTCTAGCCTTCATACACACATACATCCACCTGCACAAATACGTATACACAGATACACACACACACATGCACCTGCACAAACATGTATTCACAGATACACACACACACACACACACACACACACACATACACACACACATTGAAGATCTATGACATTACTGTGAAGCTCAATGACCTCATTTATACACCGCATTCTTGAGTACACAGATAGACCAATACCAAATCTGCCCTTTTGTGTTTTCTTTGTACTTTACCATTTTCCCCTGTGATACTTTAAAGTCAGTTTAATGACTCTCCAGCATTGCAACCTCTTACTTTACAAATGCTTACTAATCCAGCTTGTGGACTGAGCTACTACTGGGATTTCAGCCTCTTCAGAGTATAGGCTGCCATTGTTGGACTACCCAGGCTGTATCATGGAGACCAGTACAGGAAGATCGAGAAAAGATGTGGTGCTTACTGGACCTCATTTGGTGACCAAGGGAAGGGAAAACCCCAGTGTGGAACACAAGGGCAGATCTGATGGTGGTTTGGGCTTGACAAGGAGGAGACTTCAAATATGGCATCTTTCAGCCTATTAAAAAAATCACAAGCTGAAGATGCTAAAACCTATGATATATGTGGCATGCATATGTGCATATTTTGGAGTGATGCATATTGGAAGGAATAGCAACAACAACAACAGAAAAGACTGTATCAAAGAACTGACTGAAATGTGAAATTCTGCTCGAAACAGTAAACTTCTGCATCGAGAATTTTGAGAGAGACAGAAAAAGATGAAAAAACATGTTTGGCAGAATGCATGAGCTCTGGTGAGGTGAGGAGGCAGGGAGGGGGGGTGCGGGTCTAGATTTGATTTATAATGTAATTTTGTATGAAATGCACAGAGCTTCAATAAAACATTGGCTTTGAAAAAAATAAAAATATTTTGAAAAAATTAAAAAAATGCTTGCTAAAATTATTCCCACATATAGAACACTTATGTTGCTTCCAGAGATTAGATTTAGAGAAAACCTGCATTGACCACATGTTAAATAAGTACAGTTTTCTTTTGTTTCAGTTGAATTACATTTTTTGCATGACATCGATGAAACAGGAACATTATCTTAACATGTAAGACTTTTCAGGGATCCTGATAAACATACCATCATTTCCAATGTCACTGTGTCACTCTGCAATGAATAAATGAATGAATGAATGAATGACCGGAAGGATCATGGAACACTCACCAGGAGCCGGCTTTAAAATTGAGCTTTCAGAGAGCATCTTGCTCCTGTCTGATTTGCATGCATCTGGTTTCCCTCCAAGCTTTGGATCTTTCTAGTAACAGAGACCTGGCTGCTCCAAAGCTAATCAAAGGCAGAGTGATTCCTTGGCCTGAGCGCTTGCATGGTCATTTTCTAAGTGCTAAGCACTCTTGTAGCCTTTCTTCCCATGTCCAAACACATCCCTTCCCAAACAGAAAAGGAAAAAATTCTCCAGCAACTTGGTGCCATCTACCTCTGTAAATTCCAGAGCTGTTTTTCCTGCAAAATAGAAAAAAAATGTGTTTAATGATTCCTTTTCTCCCATGTGCCCTCAGCTCTTGTCTGCTATGAACCCAGTGGCAGGTTTCAGTCTTTCTCCTGGTGACCTCCCCACAGCCCCTGAGCCTGGACCCTTTCCTTTTGACACAGTGCCATCCTTTGAGGTCTCTGGATTCCTCTCCCCTCTTCCCTTCCACTTGTGGGTAATAATTTAAGGTCCGTTGTTGCCTCTGTCTCCTCTTTCTATCTACTCCATGTAGGATGCTCATGGTTCTTGGTGCTTTTCTTCTTCTTTGTGTCCCAGGTGGGTTCATCCCCACCAGAAACTTCCACCACTATCTCTACTACCTCCAGAATTTCTATGTCATAAACTTCCTAGTGCCAGGTACACACTATTGTACTATTCTGGGTACAATGTACATACCTGGTCCTCCTCTGGAGGTCTTCATCTTAACTCAGGGCACATCCATCAATTAATCATTTGATCCATCCATCTATCCATCAATCCATCATCCACCCATCTACCCATCCTTCATTTATCCATTCATCCATCTATCCACCCATCCATCTATCCATCATCTATCCATCCATCCATCCATCCATCCATCTCCATCCATCCTCCATCCATCATCCATTCTCCATCCTCCATCCATCCATCCATCCTCCATCCATCCTCCATCCTCCATCCTCCATCCATCCATCATCCATCCATTATCCATCCTCCATCCTCCATCCTCCATCCATCCATCCTCCATCCTCCATCTATCCTCCATCCATCAATCCTCCATCATCCATCCATCCGTCCAACCATCATCCATCATCCATCCATCATCCATCCATCCATCCTCCACCCATCCATCCATCCATCCTCCATCATCTGTCCATCCATCCATCATCCATCCATCCATCTTCAATCCATCCATCCTCCATCCATCCATCCTCCACCCATCCATCCATCCATGCTCCATCCTCCATCCATCCGTCCATCCTCCATCCATCCATCCATCATCCATCCATCCATCCTCCATCCTCCATCCATCCTCCATCCATCAATCCTCCATCATCCATCCATACATCCAACCATCATCCATCATCCATCCATCCATCATCCATCCATCCATCCTCCATCCATCCATCCTCTACCCATCCATCCATCCTCCATCCTCCATCCATCCATCCATCCTCCATCCATCCATCCTCCATCCTCCACCCTCCATCTATCCATCCATCCATCCATCCTCCATCCTCTATCCTCCATCCATCCATCCATCCATCCTCCATCATCCATCCATCCATCCATCATCCATCCATCCATCTTCCATCCATCCATCCTCCATCCATCCATCCTCCATCCATCCATCCATCCTCCATACTCCATCCATCCATCCTCCATCCTCCATCCATCCATCCATCCATCCATCCTCCATTCTCCATCCATCCATCCATCCATCCTCCATCCATCCATCCATCATCCATCCATCTATCCTCCATCCTCCGTCCTCCATCTACCCATCCATCCATCCATCCATCCATCCTCCATCCTCTATCCTCCATCCATCCATCCATCCATCATCCATCCATTATCCATCCTCCATCCTCCATCCATCTACCTATTCATCCATCCATCCATCCATCCTCCACCCTCTATCCTCCATCCATCCATCCATCCATCCATCCTCCATCCTCCATCCTCCATCATCCATCCTCCATCATCCATCCATCCATCCATCCATCCATCCATCCATCCATCCATCCATCCATCCATCCACTATTTATCCACTAGGCCAATAAGAACTGAACAATCCCTATGAAGCTCTCCTCTCCTAGCTCCCTAAATGTTTGTCAGTGTCTAGTCCTGTTGACACTAACTCCTAAACATCCCTGACCCCCTCTCTCCTCCCCACCTCCTTAGATACCATACGAGCTAAGAACACAGCTGATATTCTAGCCATTTACCCTCCCTTTCCTGACTCTTCAATTCTGTTCTCATTACTAGAGAAGACTGCAGCCTTGTCCCCAAAGCCTCCACAGTTTTGTGTGACTCTTAATTTTAACACTGGAAGAGGTTCCATTGACCTTAGTCTGGCCTGTTTTCCAGTGTCATCTCTTTCCACCCTGTGCTTTCTCACATACTCCAGTCCTACGTGGGTCTTATATTACTCATGTATTCTATATCCCTTCTTTCCACAGGGCTGGCACATCCTTGTTTAATATAGTTACTTTTCCCTTTGGCTCTAAGTCTTTCCAGGATACTTGAGGGTATTACGCACTGTATTCCAACTAATGTATTCATTCTTTTAATAGCCTTAACTGCCATTTGCCTACAGCTATCTTTCTTAACGTATTGTGTTCCACTGCCTGAGGTGCCTGATCCCAGATTCTGACTGCTCCATGTGGGAATACAAAGTTCCAACCCTCTCGTCTCTACTGGCATCACTCATAACAAGCCTTATCCTGTGAGGACTCTGCTTGGGCTGGCCTGAGCACTTTGTCACTACTTTTCTCTCCCAAATATGGCTTCTCCTACTTAGGTATTGCTTGAGAATGTCCCTGGCTAAGTATATCCCTGCTCTCAGATCTACCTGTCTGGATTTCTTTCCTAAGACACAAGCTTTCCTTTCTATCATCTAACTCTGAAGCTATGCTTCACACTCTCAGTGAATCTTGTCAGATTTCTCAGAAACTGCAGCTCATTGGTGTTGATGCTTGATGGGAGCTGTGCCTGTTTCCTCAATAAATATTAAACTTAGGCTCCTTGAAGGCATCAAGTTCACCAAATACTCCACTCCAGGCTTTGCACAAAGAAGATGCTTGTTAAAAACAACCACTCCCAGGGCTGGGGAGATGGCTTCAGCAGAGCGCTTTCCTTGTAAGTGTGAGGACCTGAGTGCAATTCCAGCATTGGTGTAACATTGGGACATTGGGAAGAGGGGCCTGGCAGATTCCAGGGTCTCAATGGCCAGCCAGCCTAGCCTGATTGACAAGGTTCAAGTTCAGTGAAAGATCTGGTCTCAAAAAACAAACAAGTATACACACACATACACACACACACACACACACACACACAAACTAAAAAAAAACCAAAACACTCCCATTATTCATGGTACATACAGCCCATAATGTTACCAAAACATGAAATCAGTGCCATGGAAACATTCCTGGGGGAAATACATGCACATATTCCTGTGAGGCCCTGCTTAGAACATTTTGCCAATGGATCAGCACATAACCTTGTTTTATGTGTGTTCTGTTGGAGGACCCTCTGTTTGATCCATAGTGTTGATTAGCATGGAACTCAGCCCAGAGCCTTATACTCGGATGTGAACAACGTTCCTGCATGCCACAACTCTCCATGCCTACGAACACAGGACAGCAATTCAGCACTCCACTCTGCATCTCAAACGGTAAACTCACCTAAACAAGCCTAAAAATGAAAGAAGGACTGTACCACTATGTGAACTTGTCTGTGTCAGGAGAGCTGAAACAGGCAGCTAATGTTGCTTGGCACCATCTTGGCAGGGATGTTTGTTGGGCAGGGCAAGGATTCCCCAATTCTTTGCCTGCCTGCATATGATTGCAGGAGTTCAGGTCCATCAGCAGGTGGGTAACTGTGAATGATGACGGCCAGCAATGTTCTCCCTGGAGTGAAGCCGTTAGTAGTGAAGGCCTCACCCTGGCTCTGAGTGGGCGGCCTCAGGCAGATGTTTAGGGATTGCTGATGCTCATAGGTTCGTCCTCAGGGTGATTTCTACAACCAGCACATGAATGGACTCTGCTTAGCCCTGGACAGGTCGTGTGTGACTGAGAACCACCCCCACCCCAGGTCATCCATCCAGACTTCCAGAAGCAGCAGAAGTTAGAAGCTTGTGAAAACTCTGATGAACAAGCTGCTCTTGCCTAGGAAGTCTCCCATGGTTTTCACCCATTGGTAGATCATGTAACAGTACTTGTCAATTGCTCCTGTGGGTACCCGGACCACCAGAAACATACAGATGGAGGCAAGTATGGAGGGCAGGCCAGAGAAGTAGGCCAAAGGTCCTGAACTAGCTCCATGAGGACGGTGTCAAAAGGGAAGAAGGACCTGGACCTTTTCTATGGCTGGTCAAGAAGCAGCAAGGGTGAAGGGAGGAAACACAGCTAGCCAGCTGGGGAGGACAGCGCTAGCCAGAAGGGGAGGACAGCACTAGCCAGCTGGGGAGGACAGTACTAGCTAGCTGGGGAGGACAGTACTAGCATGCTGGGGAGGACAGTACAAGCTAGCTGGGGAGGACAGTGCTAGCCAGCTGGGGAGGACAGCACTAGCCTGCTGGGGAGGACAGTGCTAGCCAGCTGGGGAGGACAGCACTAGCCAGCTGGGGAGGACAGTACTAGCCTGCTGGGGAGGACAGTTCTATCCAGCTGGGGAGGAAAGTGCTAGCCAGCTGGGGAGGACAGCACTAGCCAGCTGGGGAGGACAGTATTAGCCTGCTGGGGAGGACAGTACTAGCCAGCTGGGGAGGACAGTGCTAGCCTGCTGGGGAGGACAGCACTAGGCAGCTGGGGAGGACAGTGCTAGCCACCTGGGGAGGACAGTGCTAGCCAGCTGGAGAGGACAGTGCTAGCCTGCTGGGAAGGACAGTGCTAGCCAGCTGGGGAGGACAGTGCTAGCCTGCTGGGGAGGACAGTGCTAGCCTGCTGGGGAGGACAGTGCTAGCCAGCTGGGGAGGACAGTGCTAGCCTGCTGGGGAGGACAGTGCTAGCCTGCTGGGGAGGACAGTGCTAGCCACCTGGGGAGGACAGTGCTAGCCTGCTGGGGAGGACAGTGCTAGCCAGCTGGGGAGGACAGTGCTAGCCAGCTGGGGAGGACAGTGCTAGCCTGCTGGGGAGGACAGTGCTAGCCAGCTGGGGAGGACAGTGCTAGCCTGCTGGGGAGGACAGTGCTAGCCAGCTAGGGAGGACAGTGCTAGCCTGCTGGGGAGGACAGTACTAGCCATCTGGGGAGGACAGTGCTAGCCTGCTGGGGAGGACAGTGCTTGCCAGCTAGGGAGGACAGTGCTAGCCTGCTGGGGAGGACAGTACTAGCCAGCTGGAGAGGACAGTGCTAGCCAGCTGGGGAGGACAGTGCTAGCCTGCTGGGGAGGACACTGCTAGCCAGCTGGGGAGGACAGTACTAGCCAGCAGGAGAGGACAGTGCTAGCCAGCTGGGGAGGACAGTGCTAGCCTGCTGGGGAGGACAGTGGTAGCCACCTGGGGAGGATAGTGCTAGCCAGCTGGGGAGGACAGTGCTAGCCAGCTGGGGAGGACAGTGCTAGCCAGCTGGGGAGGACAGTGCTAGCCAGCTGGGGAGGACAGTGCTAGCCTGCTAGGGAGGACAGTGCTAGCCAGCTGGGGAGGACAGTGCTTGCCAGCTGGGAAGGACAGTGTTAGCTGGCTGGGGAGGACAGTGCTAGCCAGCTGGGGAGGAAGTACACAGGTACCCAGACAACAAATTTCTTTGCTGGAAGTTCTTTGTTTTTTGTTTGCTTGAACTCCATTCCCCCTTTTCTTATTATTTATTTTTTACATTTTACTCTATAATGTATTTTTTGATCACTTTCACCCCCCATTGCTGTCTCCCAGTCTGCTGGACCCCTTTTCAGTGAGTCTCCTTCCTACTTTCGTGTCTGTTTGTGTAATGACACACTTGATTTGCTGGGCATTCTTAAACCAGATCAGCAGTTCATACAATCTTGAGTCCAGGGCAGCAGTTAATCACCAGACAGATATCTGAGACATGTGGCCCATGTATAGACAAACAGATCCAAGGCGGCTGCTTGCTGACATGTTTCCTTCTGATGTTGAGCCTTCATGTTTAGATTTCTTTATTCCATGCTTAAAAGTGCTTTCAAAAATCCCCTGAATATCATTTATCCCAGGCGGCAGTACATCTTTAAGAGAAAGAAATCTTTGCATCAAAAAGCTGAGTAGCATTTTAAAGTGCAGAGGTCTATGGGGGTAGAAGAAAATTGAATTGGGAATGGTATGCACAACAGACTTTCAAAAAACCAAACCAAGAGCTACTCATTCAGGAAGCCAATGAAGTTATTTTCCTAAGCAAGGCTTTTCAACAGCTTCCATTTTATTTATTTATTTATTTTAATGCTCCAGTGACTAAAAATGGCAAAAAGAACACATTTTATTTATGTCAAAAGAAATCACTTGTATGCCAAGTTGCAGCTGCTTCTTATAGGTATACAAATGAATAAAAGTCTGGGCCTGGGCTGGCTTTTCTCTTTTTTTCCCCCTTTCTTTTAATGGAAAAATTGACTCACTCTTCAATGTTCAGAATCCCCCATTCAGTCGTGTCTTGGAGTTTCAACTGGATTGAACACAAGAACTAAAGTCCCAAATTGATGGGACTCTCTTGGTTGGGTCTCACCAGAAGCCTCAGCACTGTGTGGCTGACTAGTTGAGAAGATCAAAGTGGAGCGACTCATGAGGCTTCTAGTTAGGCACTGCTTAGTATCGTCTGGTCTGTTTTCCCAGCCTCTATATTCCCATTTTTAAAATAAATATTTTTATTCATTTTTAATAGACTATCTCTTATTTATTCTTTGACAATTTCACACATGTAAACTATGCATCCGCACCTTAACTCCCACGTTCTCCTTTCTACTCCCACCGGAGACACCCCTAAGACGTTCCCTACCCATTCGTTTTCATTGTTTTCTTTCGGTAACACACAGTCCAGCTGGTGTTGCCTGCTGGGATGCGACTGATCCTGTAGGAGTCGACTTGGACACATCTTGTGGAAGTGACCACAGCAGCAGTGAGTTCATGGCTACAATGGCCATGGCATGTCCAGAGGACAGTGTTTCCCAGCCTTCCTCCTGCATTCTGTCCACCCCCTCTTCTACAATGTTCCCTGATCCTCGGGGGAGGGAAAGGTGATAGAGATATCCAATCAAGGACTGAGCATACAATAGTGACTTATAGTCTCTGCGTGTGAGCTCTGACAGCTGTGCTGCAAGAGGCAAAAGCTGAGCCCTTTCAGGACAGAAACAGGAAGTGAAGAAAGCTCGGTCCTTTAGGTTCCCAGAAAGGAATTCCTTTTCCAGGCTGGGGATAGTCTTTTATTTCATTCTTGGCCTGAACCAGAAAAGGGCTGGAAAATCTCTGTCATAATGGACCCTTCACCCTTGGGGTGTCTAACCTAGGACAGGTTTACCAAATCATAGACATTTTGCAGTTGGTTTGGAACTTGACTGTGTGTTTCTCCACTGTAGGTGACAATGTGGTTCAGAGCAGGCAAAAGGTTGGACACATTGCCTGGAGTCCTTCTCTCACTCCTCAGAGTCACCCATGGGGATTGGGACATTGTTAATGCAGACATCTAGGGAAGGAGGAGACAGAAATCCAGAGGTTAAGGGAGCTGTCCACCATTGGATGGCTGGGGCTAGGATTCAAAAACAAGTGCTTCTGGAAGAAACAAGAATATTACCTGGGCTTCTATATTTATTACCTTCCAAAAGTCATGGTGCCTAAACTTTACCTGGCTTTCTCTAGCTTCATCCCCTTTCCCTCCCTTCCCCCCAGCCCCATGTTCATCTCTATTTGGTGACAGTTGAAGAACTTCATGATTCCCTTTCTGCTGGGAGACACGAGCTGGTTCTTACTGTACAGAGGTGACAGCTGGTGTTCCCTGAGGTGCAGCTGGGCCCTCCTCCCTTCCACACGCCTGTCCTTACACTTTCGTTTCCAATTTCATGGTCTTGAACATTGACCATTCTCCTAGGTGGGGAATGAGAGTCTTTTTTTCCAGTATTTTTAAATTTTTATTATTTTTATTTTATGTGTATGAGTATATTGCTTACACATACATAAGTGCACCCATTTCAATGCAATGCCATGGAGCTCAGAAGAGAGTGTCAGATTTCCCCTGAAACTCGAGTTAAGGATGGATCTTAGCTGCCATGTGGTTGCTAGGAATCAAATCTGTGTCCTCTGCAAGAGTATTCAGTATTCTTAATGGCTGAGCCATCCCTCCAGGCCCCTTTACTGAGCTTTAAACTCCTTTCACCAAATCTACACATTCCCGTCCTTCAAACAGATCAACCACCCAAAGCTTTACTTGTCCCTCCTGCATTCATTCTGTCTCTGGCATCCCCATTAGGAGCCAAACCTCTGGAGGAATGGTCTCCCTGCTTCCTCTCTACGGACTTCCTCTTTCCTCCATGCCCCACTGCAGTGGCTTCTCACTCTATGTCCCATCATTTGGTTGAGTCGTTCTAGGTCTTCTTTTGGTAGACTCTGGGCTCTGTAGTAAAGGTACATGTCTTTTCCCATGTCTAGGACAGAGTGGGCACTTAGTGGGGTCGATTTAAGGGTGAATGGACCTGAGGATGTCTGGTTAAGTTTTGGAGGGCCGGAGGCTCCGCCTGGTGTCCGGGTTTCCCCTGGTGTAAGGGAGTGGCTCTTCTCCCCAGAGCAGCTCCACTCGCTGCCTTCTCCTTCCTTATAACACCTGTACATGTGATTCCTGGCCTGTGCTGAGCTCTGAGGCCCAGCTACCTAGCCCTGGTATCCCAAGGTGACCAAAGGGCAGGAACCGATGTCCCTGTCTTTTTCCAGCTTCTGTTTTGCTTCCTGTTACTTTCGAAAATCAGTTCTGAACTAACTGGGAATTTCAGGCTTTGAAATGGTTTGAAGTGCATCCCCGGCCTCTCAAAAGGTATCTCCAAGTCTCAATCATGGCTACCCATGATTATGACTTTATTTGGAAATAGGGTCTTTGCATATTTAATCAGACTAAGATGAGTTCATCTTGGACTATAGTGGGCTTTCCTCCAGTAACCAGCGTCCTTATAAGAAGAGGGAAATTTGGAATCACCAGGAGAGGATCATATGTCACAGGGATTGGAGTGGTGGCTAAGGAATGTCAAGATGGCATTTACCACAAGAAGCTGGGAGGGACAGATGCCTAGATCACCTGGGGCATAGACAGCTGACGCCTTCTAGCTGAGCTTTTGGCCTCTAGATTGTGAGCAAATGCATTTGTGTTGTTTTCAGCCCCCTGGTGTGTGATGCTGGGTTGCAGCAGTTCTAGGACACACACACACACACACACACACACACACACACACACACAGACAGAGCAAACAGTCTCAGTGTTCCTGCCCCTCAGCCAGCCCTTGCGGCTCAGGAAATTCATGACTGAAATAAATCCGGGCATGAACTGGCCAGCTCAGCACTGCCAGACACAGGGTGTCAGTGCAGCGAGGCAGCTAATTCTTCACTCCCACAGAGATAAGGATGTGACAGGGGTTGACTCTGGGAGCCTCAGGCCCAATTCCTGCAACATGGCATGAGGTCCCTGTTCTGGGGATTGTGGGGTGCTGGGGATCCGAACACTGCACGGGGGACCCAAGCCAGCCTCCAGATGAGACAACACCTCGGGAACTCATAAGCTGACTTAAGAGGTGGCCTGAGTGGACCAGAACGTCCGAGAGCTTTGCCTCAGCAGCCACTCTTGCTTGCTACATGCTGGATTCTTCAGCCTCTGTGTGCTCTCCTCTGAGAGACACTCTTCAGTGACTTGCTGATAGTCATCTTATTTGTTAAACTCAGCACTCAGTGCATGCGTAGTAAGCACTCCATTAGAGACAGGCAAGTAATTGCAGTTGATCAGAAGTGTTTATTTATGAGTGTATATCCTTAGGTGATTAAAAAAAGAGTCTGATTGTAATTTATAGTTGTGTTTGCCTGGCTACATTGAAGAAAAGTTTAGGGAGCCCTTAGGTACTGAGAAGCACAGGAAACAGCAATCAGCGTGACTCAGGACAGGGAGAGTGAACCGCCTTAGACCATGGGGGTTAAGAATGATAAGGAGCCACCATTGACTCCTGGAACAAACATGTCACTAATTCAAAGCAGTTCTTTAAAAGATTTATTTCTGCTGGGCATGATGGCACATTAATTTTTAAAAATTTTTATTTATTTTTTATGTGTATGAATGTACTGTCTGCATGTAGGTCTGTGCACCCGCGTCATGCAATGCTGCGGAGGTCAGAAGAGGGTGTCGGATTCCCCTGGAACTGGAGTTAAAGACGGTTCTCAGCCACCATTTGGGTGGTGGCGATCGAACCCGGGTCCTCTGCAAGAGCAGTCGGCGCTCTTAACCACTAGGCCATCTCTCCAGCCCAAAAATCATTTTTTTGGTTTTTTCGAGACAGGGTCTCCCTGTAGCCCCAGCTGTCCTGGAACTCACTCTGTGAACTCATAAAGACCCACCTGCCTCTGCCTCCCAAATGCTAGGATTAAAGGCGCGCACCACGTGCCACCACGCCCGGCTGGCAATGAATTTAATCCCAGCACTCAGGAGGGAGGCAGAGGGAGGCAGATCTCGGTGAGACCCAAGTCAGCTAGGGCTTCAGGGAGACCCTGTCTCAAAAAAAAAGGGGGGGGGTAAATAGATTTTTTTCCTCTTTATTTTACATGTGTGTGAGAGTCTGCATGTATGTATATATACTACCTCCACGCCTAATGCTTGAGGAGGCCAGAAGAGGGAATTAAATTCCCTGGATCTGGAGTTATAAAGGGGCAGTGGAGTTACAATGTGGGTTCTGGAAACAGAAGCAGGGTCCTTTACAAGAACAGCGAGTGCTCTTAACCACTGAGCCATTGCTCAAGCCTGGGACTTTCTGCTAGTCAAGACCTTAGGAGGAGGAAAGGAAGGACTGGGTGCATCCAGGCCTCTGTCTCATTCTGCAGTTATTGAAGCCACATCCCAGGCAGCCCAGATGCTTGCAGGAGGACACAGCGGAAATCACAGCAGCTCAGGCCTTCCTGGTCCACCAGGCTACTGCTAGTTGCACTGTCCAGTACAACACAGTCCTGCTGCAGAACCGGGCAGCGGAAATAACCATTACAGTTGAACATGATGAACTATCAGAGAGAAGTAGTGACAACAGGACCCCCACCCCACACCACCACCACCTAGCCGCCTGTCAGCACCAGGCACCCTGTCCTGAGTGCAAGTCAGCAGATTGGCACAGACAGGTCAGGGCCTGGTGCGCGGTGGGGTTCGTCAACCAAAACCCAGATGTGAGGCTGGTGACATTTGGAAATCAGGGCATGCCATGTGAAGTCAGATAAAGACAAGAGGAGGAAGAGAGGTGGGGGTGCTTGGCTGTGAGTTAAGGGGCACTGGCCAGTGGGGCCCTCCCAGAGAGGAAACAGCCCCTCTTCTGTTACATACCAGCCCCTCTGTCATTGGGCATTCTGTGAGATTTCAAATAGATAAACACCCCTTTGGGAAGCCGGAAAGCCTTGGTAGACAATTTTAGGCCTTGATTTGATTGATAAATCCTTTGTGACAGGAGGGGATGAAAGAGGCCCCCAATTCGGTACATATAAATAGGAAATTAGCTGGCAAAGTTGTCAAAGATAATTAACTTTCTGATTCTGCTGGTCTATTCAGGTTGACATCCTGAAATTATTTAGAAATGCACATGTCAACACTCTGACAGAATTTGGGGCTGATCAGATAAACAGAACTGGAGATGCCTGATTGTAAAATGATGTAAGCACTTAGCTCGTGTTTTATCACTGACCTGCATCTGCTGGCTGCAGCGTGGAGGCTAGGGGTGTGGATGGGGAGGTGGGGTGTGGATGGGGAGATGGGGTGTGGATGGATGGGGAGATGGGGTGTGGATGGATGGGGAGATGGGGTGTGGATGGATGGGGAGATGGGTTGTGGATGGGGAGATGGGGTGTGGATGGGGAGATGGGGTGTGGATGGGGAG